>PVKC010007711.1:0-20334 GCA_004027635.1 Crocidura indochinensis
TTTTTTAGTAAAGAAACAATAATAAAATACAAAAGTAAGTAATATTTTCTGTAATTATAAAAGGAACAACTAAGCAATAAGAAAAGAGCAGTTGGTCTGTGGAGAACTCTGAGCTGCTATGGTGATTGCTGACTAGAAGCTGAGGGGACCTGTTGGTTTTGCATGTTTCTCTTCTCTGATCTCCTGAAGCTCTCCTCAGAGGGCTAGGAAGGGCCTCCCAAAAACTATCTCCTGGAGTCACTCAGGCCTAAATGCCAAGAAAGACAGTGAAAACCGGCAATCAGGTATGCAGGCATAGAGCACACTCCTTTGTCTGAGGAGAAATCCGCCCTGCTGTGTGATTTCTGATTAAGAAAAGGTGAGGAGTCCTGTTGGCTTTGAGTGTTACTCTTTTCTGATCTCCTGAAACTCTTCTCAGAGGGCTAGGAAGGGCCCCCGAAAATTTGTGTCCTGGAGTCCGCATAAGAACATGAGCACTCCACTTAGCTTCATGGCCATGCACTCTTTCCAATTAATGAACCCCACTGCAACACAAAGAAAAAATTCATTCTAGAAGCATGACAATGGTGAAACCTCAAAGGCAAACACTATGCACAGAGAATGAAAATGATAGCTCTGATGACCCCAAAAAATATCAACCATCTGATTAACATCTAAGATAAGGAGTTTAGAATAGAAATATGGAAGATCCGCATAGAAATAAAAATAAAAGGCATAGCTCTAACTAAAAAGAACACAAAAACAGGAATCAGAAAACTTCAAACTGAAATAACAGATCTGAAAAACATGGTATCTCAATCTGAAACTCAGTGGACATCCTCTCCAGCAGGGTAAGGACAATTAGTGAACTGGAAGATCAAATGCAGAACAACTTCACACAGAAGAAGAGATTGGAAAAAAACCTTAAGGCTAATGATCAGAAAATTGAAAAAAATACTCCTCAAGTATTGTGAACAGATGAAAAAAAAAGTCTTTGATAAACTCAACAGAAACCACATAAGAATCATTGGAGTCCTAGAGGTCCAGGAAGGAGATCCCCAGGAAGAATCAACAGTCAAGACATCATCACAGAGAAACTCCCAGAGTGAAAGACTGCATGCAATCAAATTCTGCATGCCTGAAGAATACAAGCTAGGAGAGAGTCAAAGAAAACACCCCAAGACACATCCCTGTTACAATGATGAATTCCACAGAGAAAGAATATTGAAAGCAGCAAGATCAAAAAGGAGCATCCTTAAGACTTAGAGCACACATGTCACAAGAAACTCAGAAGTCAGAAGACAGTGGTGAGATATTTTGACAAGATTGAATAAAATGGAGGCTACACCTAGAATACTGCACCAGCCCGAGTCATGTTCAGATGGAAGGAAGGATAAAATAGCTTCACGAATAAGCTCAGAAACTTCACAAATGCAAAAGCAGCCTTAAGGGGGAAACTGAAAGGTCTACTTTAAGACAAGAAAGACAAACACACCAAATTTACCAAAGATGACATTAAATCCTCTGACAATAATCTCCCTCAATCTCAATGTACTAAACTTTAAATGAACCAAATAAGAGACACACTGCTGAAATGGATCAAAAAGATACACCCAACATTCTGCTACCTACAAGAAACATAGCTGAATAGTCAGAAAAAATATAAACTCAAAATCGAAGGCTGGAGGAAAATCAACCAAGGAAACAACACACTTAAAAATGATGGAGTGGCCATATTAACATCTGATGACACCAAATTTAGACTCAGAAAAATTCTAACGGACAAAGATGGACACTTCATACTAATCAAGGAATATGTGCAACAGGAACAAATCACACTACTAAACATGTACACACCCAATGAGAGACCAGAAAATTATCTAATATAATTATTGACAAATTTGAAAGAGGACATCGATAATAGCACAATAATTGTGGGAGACCTCATCCCAGTCTTGTCAACACATGATAGTTCAACTACACTGAAACACAACAAAAATATATTAGCCCTGAAAAGAGAAACGAAAGAAAGACTGCTAGTGTATATAGGACACTCCATCCCCAGAAACCTGGATTTACATTCTTTTTCAATGTACATGGGTCATTCACCAGATAGACCATATACTGGCACATAAAACATACCTCCATAAAATCAAGAGGATAGAAATTTTGCAGGTTACTTTACCTGACACAAGACTCTGCAATTAGATGTGAACTGCAAAGGGACACAGAAGAAAAACTTTAACAACTGGAAATTAAACAGTCTGCTACTAAATAACCAGTGAGTTCAAGATTACTTTTCCCAAATTTAACAGTATTACTAAGCAAAAGTTATCAAAACAGCATGATACTGGAATAAAGACAGACCATCAAGATCGGTGGGATAGGCTTGAGTGCAAAGAGAATTTTCCCCAGACATACAGTCACCTAATTTTTGATAAAGGAGCAAGAAATCCTAAATGGAGTAGGGAAAGCCTCTTCAACAAATGACGTTGATACAACTAGCAAGCCACTTGCAAAAAAGCACATAGACCCCCAGCTAATACCATATACAAAGGTAAAATCAAAATGGATTAAAGACCTTGATATCAGACCTGATACCATAAGGTATATAGAACAACTTGAAAGTAAATCCCTCCATGACATTGAGATTAAAGTCATCTTCAAAGAGGAAAATGCACTCTCCAAATAAGTTGAAGCAGAGATAAACAATGGACTATATCAAGCTGAGAAGCTTCTGCACCTCAAAGGAAATACTCCCAAGAGCCACCCACATAGTGGGAGAAATTATTCACCTAATACCCATCAGAGAAGGGGCTAATATCCAAAATATACAAGGCACTGACAGAATTTTACAAGAGACATTCATCTAATACCATCAAAAATGGGTGGAAGGAATGAACAGGAAGGAATGAACAGACACTTTGACAAAGAAGAACTACAAATGGTCAAGAGACACATGAAAAAATGCTCCACATCACTAATCATCAGGGAGATGCAAATCAAAACAACTCTGAGGTACCATCTCACACCATGAAGATTGGTGCACATCACAAAGAATGAGAACAAGCAGTATTGGTGGGGATGTGGAGAGAAAAAAACTCTTATCCACTGCTGAAGGGAATGCGTCTAGTCCAACCTTCATGGAAAGTGATAAAGAGATTGTTTTAAAAACTTGAAATTGAGTTACCATACGATTCAGCTATACCAGTCCTAGGGATATACCTTAGAAACACAAAAATACAATAAAATGAATCCTTCCTCACACCCAGTGATCCTCAAACTATGGCCCTCAGACCACACAATGTTCCCATTTTGTTTCTTCGCTTCAAAATAATATATATGCAGTGTGCATAGGAATTTGTTTGTAGTTTTTGTTTTTACTATAGTCTGGCCTCCAATGATCTGAACTGTCCCCCTGTTTAAAAAGTTTAAGGACCCCACCTATATTCAATGCAGCACTATTTACAATAACCAGACTCTGGAAACAACCAAGATGCCCTTCAAAAGATGAATGGCTAAAGAAACTGTGGTACCTATATACAATGAAATATTATGCAGCAGTCAGGAGAGATGAAGTCATGAAATTTTCCTATACATGGATGTTCATGGAATATATTCTGCTGAGTGAAATAAGAGAGAGAGAGACGCAGAATATTGTCACTCATCTATGAGTTTTAAGAACAATAAAAGACATTCTTGTAATACTTGTCAGTGACAAAAGAGAGGAGGGCTAGAAATTCTGGCCCACAAAATGAAGCTCACCACAGAGAGTGGTGTGTGCATATAGAGAAATAACTACATTGAGTACTATTATAACAATGTGAATGAATGAGGGAAGTAGAAAGCCTGTCTAGAGCACAGGCAGGGGTGGGGTGTGGAGGATGGAGATTTGGCACATTGGTGATCGGAATTTTGACTGATGGAGAGTTTTTTACATGACTGAAAATCAACCACAATTATATTTTGTAATCAAGATGTTTAAATAAAGTTATTAAAAAGAAATATATACTACATAGGAAAAAAAGTACAGCTCTTTGCATAAGTGTATCACAGGGAAAAATAAAGAAAAATGTCTAACCTAAACACTGGGTGTCCAAAACCAAAAATATGTGTTAAGGAGTCAACTACGAGCTCCAGAGATGATAGATCTACGATGTACAAGATGAAGAATTCCAAACAAGTTCTTCCTTTGAAGAACTAATGGAGTATCCAAAATTCAATGACCATGATCTGGAAGGTGATGGGGATCTCCTGAGGCAATCAAAAAACCCAATTGTATATTGGAGACAAAGATCCTCTGAAGAGATGCCGGAAAAGTTGTGTAGCAGGTGGGATGAAGCACATTTTTCATTCATTTCCAGGATGACCAAGAAGCCCAATTGTGGGGGTCTAGAATTAGGCCTCTAAATAGGAAGAGGATCCACACCCCCATGCTCAGTAGGGGGGGCAAGTGTAAGATGACCAATAGGTATCTGAACTTCATAGGTCTCCTATATCCTCCACCCTCTCCCCAGGGACTTCTAAATTGAGTGACTCCCTCTGTTTCTGGTTTATTACTTGGTGATCTTATATCTGATTGGGCTTTTAGTTCAGGTTTCTTTTCACCTGTATTGGCTAGTTTTTGATATGTATATTCTAGGACCTGCTGTCATTGTGTCCTTGTTTTAAAACTCCTGCCTTTTGTCAGTGGGGTAATGCCTTTCAAACATGGAACTGGAATGATAATGGGATGACTGACTATATTACGAACATGGAAGAGTGAATTGTTCTCAAGTCTATTGAAGATGTGGGTTGTCATACAATTTATTTTGTGTGGTTTCATTATTTTATATCAGCCTCGCATGTACCCATTTTTGTCTCGTGAAGGATTTCATCCTCACTAGAGATGTTGAATGCAAGAGTCCTGCAGCAATCCTGTGATGAAAGATGGAAAATATAACATTCAAAATGGGAAATTCTTCTACAAAATAGGTTGACTAACAACAGCATCACTTGGGAGGGAACAAATTACTATGAATTACAAATGATTGGATCTTCAGCTTTGGATAATGGGAGGACACTGCTAAGGTTAGAATATCAGAGAGTTGCCATAATTATTGTTTCTACCTGATATGTGCTGTATTAAAATACTTGTCTTCCTATTTTATCCCAATTCATTGGTCACTGATTGGATTCAATAATCTACATGAAGATATTCCACTTGAGAGTCTGAAATTGTCCAAATGGAATGTACTTGGGAAAACCTTTGCCCACATCTCCCTCCCCACTCTTCATATCTGCTCCCCTAGTCTTTGGGAAAACATCCTGTTGGAACAATGAGCTGGTTGGTGGGCTGGACTGGGCAACAAGGCATAGTAATCCTGGTTGGGGCTCTCCAGGACAATTCACATTTTGTGGGTTCCAAGGGCAGCCTGTGCATTTAAATGAAAACATTGATTCCTGTCACTGTTGTGTTTATCTGTACCCCTCTCAACCCTAAAATTAGATTCCTCTGTAAATCAACATTAACAATGACCCAGATCATTTACTGGGATCAAAGACTTGATTGATTTTGTATCAATCATGTAGGCCATAGGTATCACCAGTGCAAACTGAAAAGGACAATTTAATGTGGCCTTGGTAGTAGGAAAGGTACATTTGAAGCCAGGCAGGGCTGCTAAGGACAAATAACAGGACTTAGTGACCAGGGCTTGGAACCTCCCACTGGACAGAGACATAATGATGGAATGAAGAGTGACAGAGAGCACAAAGTAGTCCCTTGTCATTGATCTTTTGTGAAACTTTGTAAGCTCACAGGCTCAACTCCAAGGTTACATGCAGGGAGAGAATGAACATGAGCAGGATTCAATATTTCCTGAGCCAGGTTCTCTGTGTTATCATCTCTGGGCACCCAACTCTTCCAGACAGGCATATTACCTATCAAGGAGACCCCCAGAGTTAGGGAACTTGTCTAGGGTTTTGGCTTGTCAGGGCAGGATCTGAATTGGAAAGCCATGTTTTGTATGAAAGTGGGATTCCCCCACTTACCCCACAAGGTTCCAAGGGACAGTTAAACCACTCCTGGTGGCAGTTGCTCTGGATGATTGGAGCTCATCTTGAGGATTGGCCCTGTTTAATCTGACTGGTTCTTTGAGGCAGGTGAGACAATGTCCTCATGACCTGTGCTGGATGCACTCTTCATCTATCTGTTCCACCATCCCAAAGTCTGCTATGGACATTTCCTCTTCCCACTGAGAGTCTCTATAAAAATGGGCAAGTGTCTAGTGTCAGACTACTGTCAAGAGTACAGATTTTTAAGAGCATCACTAAGTTGTCTAGTTAAAATATCAATATATTCTTAATGATCACCATTAAGAACTTTTTCATATACTTTTATTATCAAGAGATTGTACTGATACTAACTTATGCCTGATCACATATTGCCTCTAACTCATAGCTCAAGGGCCTTTGTCCTAACTTTATCTTGATCTGAGAGTATAATGAGATTATATTATATTTTTGTCAAAGTTTAGGGATTTCTTTGAGCTTTACAACTGCTATCAACCCAGTGAATTGTTTGCAAACATGTTTACCATAAATCTAGCTCAAAAGGCAATTTTTCATAATTTAGCATACTTTGCATATTAGTTATATTTAGTTGAAATTTAAGTATGTCCGATTGTTTTATTATGACTTTGTACAATATTCTGATATATTTTAACTCATGATTTAAAAAAACCCATCGTGGAATAAAATTTATAGCATATGATATATAGGTTTTTAATCTCAGACCAGTCTTTCTTGGTTTTATTTTATCCTTTCTTGTTTCTTTTTTCTCCTTTCTTTCTTTCTTTCTTTCTTTCTTTCTTTCTTTCTTTCTTTCTTTCTTTCTTTCTTTCTTTCTTTCTTTCTTTCTTTCTTTCTTTCTTTCTTTCTTTCTTTCTTCCTGTTTTCTTATTATTTTTGTTCTATTCTTTTGTTTATTTGGTGTTGCTTTTTAACTGTGGCAATTTATTGATATACTTAAGTGTCTAGATGCTCAATATTCTCTCTGATTAAAGAGCCTATATAGGTTCCACTTTGTTGCATTTTCTTTCCCATCACATGACCTGGCTCTGTACTGTCCTGAAAGTCATGCTTAAGCTTTGAGCCCAAGCAAGTTGCAAAGATGATTTTATCAACCTTACATAATTGTTCCTTGGTGTCTATAGCATAATGCTTTAACTTTATGGTCCAGATATTTGGAAACCCTAGCTTTGCATTTTAGCTCTCTCTGCCCAATTTGACCCTGGACCCAAATTTCTAATTTCATTTGCACAAACAAGCTGCTGACTCTTAACCCCAGGGTTCTCAGTTCTGGCATGTTAGTCTCAATTCAAGAGTCAGAGGACAACTGTGAGATATACATTCAACATTCTATCACTTCAATACCCTTATGGGTATCTATTCCACATAGGGTTTTGGTGGCACAGTTGGAGAGACAGACATCTCTCTCCATGTGCAAACAGGGATGCCAGCTCTCCCTGAGATTGCAGAGGAGGTCACTGTTTATCTTCTACCATAGGGCACCTCCATTCCATCTGTGATAGTATTTCTCCAGCTTGTATAGATGAGGATATGTTTGTTTTATTTTGGTGCCATGGTCATAGCCATAGCTTGCTTAAGGTTTATGCCCTGTGGTGCTCAGGGATCATAATCTGGGCCAATGACTGAACCCATGTTAGCAACATGCAAGTAGGAAGCTTATTTTTGTACTAATTTAATTTAGTATAATTTCTTTATTAATTTCTCTGGCCTTGATGCTGTTCTTTTTTTTTGTTTGTTTGTTTGTTTTTGTTTTTGGGTCACACCCGGCAGTGCTCAGGGGTTACTCCTGGCTCCAAGCTCAGAAATTGCTCCTGGCAGGCACGGGGGACCATATGGGGCACCGGGATTTGAACCGATGACCTTTTGCATGAAAGGCAAACGCCTTACCTCCATACTATCTCCCAGGCCCCAGATGCTGTTCTTATTATCTAGAACCCTTCCTTCCTCTAGCTACCCCATATCTACCTATATGATCTATTTTTTCCCAGTTGGGTACTGCAAAAAGTGAATACAGTAAGACATGACAGGTGCATTTTGGGAACATTGGAAGCTGAAGAGGAAGGAAGAAGGACACCCTCTGACCTGTGGACAAATTTTCTGGAGGTCATTGGAGCTGCAGCTGTGTCTGGGGTTGATGATGCTGCTGGACTGGGGTAAGTGTCCCTTAGAGGCTGAGCAGAGCCATTCCTGCTGGTGTCCAGGATGGCATAAGTAGAGACCTGGAGAGAAAGGTGTTTTGCGGTCAAGATAAGGCAACATGCACAGTTGAGTCCTAGGAAGACAGGAGTGCTACTTACTGAGCACAGAGGGTGTTGACCTGATTGCAAAGAACAGAGGCAACTGTATGAGTGGAGTAGGGGCAAATATAATGATTTCACTATTGCTGAGTAGTCCTGGGCAATTTATGTTGAATTTCTTTAAAAATAACTTTACTTGGGACTGGAGAGATAGCTTGGAGGTAGGGTGTTTGCCTTGCATGCAGAAGAATGATGGTTCTAATGCCGGTATCCAATATGTTTCCCTGAGCCTGCCAGGAGCAATGTCTGAGCCTAGATCCAGGAGTAACCTCTGAGTACTGCTGGTTGTGATAAAAAAAAAGACAGAAAAAGAAAAAAAAAAGAAAAAATGGTGCCGGATAGCATGCAGATAAGGTGTTTGCCTTGCATGCAGAAGTTCAGTGGTTTGAATCCCCGCATCCCATATGGTCCCCAGAGCCTGCCAGGAGTGATTTCTGAGCATAGAGCCAGGAGAAACCCCTTAGTGCTGCCAGGTGTGACCCATCCCCCAATAAAAGAAAAGGAAAAAAAAGAGAAAATATAACATTAACGTGACAGGAGCTGTGGTGTAAGCAGTAGAATGTTTGCCTTTCACATGTTATCTTAGGATGGACTGGGCTTTGATCCTCTGGAGTCCTATATGGTCACCCAAGTCAGGAGCAATTTCTGAGAGCATAGCCAAGAATAACCCCTGAGCATCACCGGGTGTGGCCCAAAAAGCAACTCTGAACAAAACAAAGCAAAATCCAACATTACTTCAGTTATGTAGCAATTCTATGATTGCTACTGCTCTAACTAAATTGTAGTGTATCTGGATCAGTGAGAGGGTGACCACTTTTTATGGCTTTTGCTCTCAAAGGTTGACATTTTCAGAATGATGGATTTTTCAGTAGTTTATATTTTATTGGGTAAATTCATCTGGTAATTGTCTTTCACTTATTATGTTTAATATGATTGCCTTAAGTTGCATTCAATTTTTTGTCCCCACTTAGGACTTTAATTCCTTTTTAATGGTAGAGTTCTATCAAGTAGAGTCATGAGAGCATTTATTTACATTGGTTTCTTGCATCTCAAACTTTTCCAGGGTTCTCTGGGGCTATTAAAAATGTTACTCTCCCATCTGAGCAATTTGAGTCTAGGATTCTTGATATAGTGTTGCTTAAATTCAGTGCTACTAGGTCCATAGGGTCATAAATCATTGGTGTTTGGAGAGGCAGAAAACACCCGAGATTCAACTCTGGACCTTGTGCAGTAAAACTATGACCTCTACACTTCCAACTTATCTCCTTTTGCAGTATCAGAGTTGCTATGTCTAATTATCTGAGAGGCATCTTGGTTGATTCCTTGTGCTACAGTTGATTTATTAGTAGAAACGAGACTAGAACTGGTAGCCTTGAGAATAGAATCTATTGCTTTTCTCTTTACTTGCCAGCTTCAGTTGGAGAAGTGCCTGGTAAAATATGGGACTGATGAAAATCTGTGAAAATCACTGTTATGTCACAGGCCTCATGTCTTTTCACCACCACAGACAGAATCTGTATTCTTCCCTGCATGGGAAAATATCCCTATCATAGATTTCTTGAGGGACCTTGGAACCCAGTCTGGCGAATTAAGGAAGTGTTATTTGCAGGAAGGGAAGTCAGTGCTAAATTTCTTCTCAGACTTTCTGAGAGAATTATCCTTGTTTCCCTGAAAAGACTTTCAGGATATGAATAGTCAATTAAAACCATTTAATAAGTAGTTCAAGAATAATTAATTTGAGAGTAACATTTTCAAGCATGATCTAAAGTGTACCTCAAGCCCAGCTGGAGTGATCCTGAATACAAATCGAGGAGTAGTAACTCATGAGCACCACTTGTAATGCAGCAGAAATGAAAAGAATCCACAGATTGATTTACATTTTATATGCATTACTTGACATATATTATTTCTACTTATATTTTTATGATTCCTTCTTTAAATTACTTCAGAGTTCATTTGTTATCATGCTATCTTCTTAAAGTGTGTGAGTAGGTTATTTAGGTTATCTTTATCTCGTTTCCTGATATTATTCAGTACACTATGAAGTTTACTCTTAATCTTGCTTTTGCTGTGTACCTTTGATACTGATGCTTATGTCTCCCTTTCATTAATGTCAAGGAATTTTTATTTTGAGGTTTCATCTTTGATCTAGTTTTTGATCTTGTTTATTCCCAATGTTGGAGCTTTTTCTTGATTTTTATGTGTATTTGTTATTTGGAGGTTAAGAGTCTTGAATATATCTATCAATTTCCTACTTCCTTAGATTTCTCATTTTGGGCCCCTGTTTTCTTATTGAAGTTCCATCAGTATAAAGTTCCATCACTTCAACTAGTCCATCATTAATCTTGTGTTGCCATCCATGTAATCTCTTCCTCTAGTCTATTGGGGCTTGGACTGCTTTTATCATCAGAACACAGGTTTGTTTATTATCTTGAAGGCTGAATTTGATTTTTTACACAGAATCACTTCTGTGTCTCTTGAAAGAGTGTTCAGTCCATTGATATTTAAATGTGGTATTGGTGTGAATTAATTTTTGCCAGTTTTCTATAAAAATTATTTTTTGTTTTGACATTTATTTACTTATTTCTCACATTGTATTTTGATCTTTCCATTTTATGTCATAATTCTCCATTTCCATATTCATCCACTAATTATATGTGTATTTTGTTGTTGTTGTGACACATTCAAATGCAATCAGGACTTACCTTTAATATGCACATAGGGATCCCTCCTTAAAGTGTCAAAGTTACGTACTATATGGGTGCAAGGGATTGAACCTTGTTCAGTTACCATTTGTCTCCTTTTTGTCTTAATTTTGGTTTGTTTTCTTGAACATATTTTTTACTGAAGATGTTGAAATTTTTATTACAAAACGCAGTGTCTGATTGAGAGTGTTTACTCAGTTTTTAATTCATTCTACGGATGGTTTTAACATTTTAGAAATCATCCATAGGTTTGGTTGTTTTAATGCTCAGTCATTGATTTCCACAGTGATTTGGATTTAAGATTATTGATTGATCAGTCTTTAGATTGGGGAATAAACACAAACTTGCCAAGTATTTTCAACTTTCTCTTAAACAACTTACAGTTTTTTCATGTTATTTGAACTATTATATAGGTTTCTCAGTGAGTCATAATTTTATAATCATAAATTAGCCTTTCTAATTTCTTACATTGATACAATAATATATAATCAAATTCTGTCCTTAATTTAATGAGCCTACCAGAGATGTGAATTTTTTTTTAAATTTTGTTACACATTAGGTACTACTTTCACTAATTTTTTTGGATCTGATTTGTTTCTTACACCATCTGTTCTATTTAAAAATTGATGTCTCTTTGTAATTTTTCATTGAAGTTTAGGCAATAGTGAGAATTTTTCTAGTTTTATATTCTGCATGGTAAAATATTTCATTTTTCTCTTTGAAATGCATTTAGGTAGCAGCAGAACACTAAAATCAGAAATAAAAGGGTTCACAGCTGGTTCTACGATTTTTTTTTAACTTAAGCAGCGAGTAAAATTGGGCAATTCTTAAATTAAGTTTCTAGTAACACCCAATGATCTTAAGGTGTTAATCCTGGCTCAGAACTCAGGTAGTACTCCAGGTACTTCTTGGATAACTATATGGGATGTCAGGAATTGAACCCAGATCTGATGCATTGAAGGCAAGCATCTTACCTTGATACTATTGTTCCTAGACTTACCTTCTTTTTCCTTCTATTTTATTAAAACACCGTTATTCATAAAGATATTTATAATTGAGTTTTAGGTAAACAATCATACAATGCTGCGGCCCACCAGAGCCCCTGACCCGTGGGTGAAGCTGGAGACCACGTCAGTAATTCACAGGTTTCGAAGAGGATTCTGGCCTTAAAAAGAAGAGGGGCTGGGAAATAAAGAGACTCAAGACAAAGGGTTCCAATCAGGAGTCCATTTAATGAAGGGAAAAGCAGATCTTATATAGACAAAGAAAAACAAAGAGAGTAGGGGGCGAGGCGTACTTGGATAGCTGTAACTTTCCATGGGAACATCTTGTTTTTACAAAATTAACAAGGTTATCATTAGTCAAAAGGTCCACATTATCTTTGAGCAACAAAATACAAGATCTAGTCTCTGCTTGGGCCTTTTGACCCCTGTCTTTACAAGGACATCTTGGAGCCTAGTGGTTAACTCCCTAGTTCTAAGGTATGTGATTAGTTCCTATTTCTTTAGGCCCACGGGCAAAAGGCCACATCTGCTAGCTGCACAGGCTGGCAGTTTGTATGCAGTAGGCACTTTGGCTCAGACTTACAGGACTCCATTTTGATTTTAGTGAGAGGACATTTTAGTTATGCCGAACAGTCTCCAACACAATGCCAATTCCCAAATCAGTATCAAGTTTCCACATCATTGTTTCTAGTTTTCTTCCACCCTGACAGGCAACTTTTTAAAACTTTGTTGTTCAAGTTTGGATTTAGGTTTTGAGTGTTGTTAACTCTGCAGTTTTGATAGAGAATTGATGTACACCCCGGATGTACCAGAGATCACATGATCCCTGCCTCCTGTTGCTTCTCATCTGTCTCCTTTTACTACCTGCTTTGATTATTTTTCTTTCTCTGTTCTGCTCTTTCCTAGACACTTGAGTCAATGGTGAACTTGGAATTCACTATTAATACATTACTTTATCTGGTTTCTGGGGATTTTTTTGCATTATAGTATTTTTACTTGTATAATACTCAAGGATAGAGCTTTGTGAGGTTCCAATTAAAAACTTTTTCTACCTGACAGGAACCCCCTTTTGGATACTGAGCAGCACCTCACATTGGCTCAGTTAAATGACAGGGAATTCTGACCACAATAGTGGATTGGACTTGATAATTTGTTAACTGATTTGAAAAATAATAGTTCAGTGTTCAAACAAAACCTAATTTTTGTATTTATTAATATGCTTATTTAGGTTCCATGATTACAAACATACTTGTAGATGAGATTCAGTCATTAAAATGTCCATGCCCACTTTACCAATGAAACTATCCCACCATCAATGGCCCCTACCTCGCTCTTCCCCCACCCCCACATTGCCTTTGAGACAGGCATTTTATTTCGCTTACTCACTCGCATCATCATGATAGTTGTTAGTGTAGTTATTTCTGTACCTGCACTAACCAATCTTTTTTGGTAAGCTTCATAATGTGGGCATTCCAGGCCTCATCTCAATTGTATCTATATATTATACAATAATGTCTTATATTTTTCTTAAAACCCATAGATGAGTAAGACTATTCTGTGTCTATCTTTCTCCCTCTGACTCATTTCATTCAGCATAATAATTTCCATGTCTGCCAATGTATAGGAAAATTTCATGGCTTCATTTTTCCTGACAGCTACATAATATTCCATTGTGTATATGTATCACAGTTTCTTTAGCCACTCATCTGTTGTTGGGCATCTGGGTAGTTTCCAGATTCTGGCTATTGAAAATAGAGCTGCAATGAACATAGTCATGCTGACATCATTTTTGTATTGTGTTTTTATGTTCCTAAGGTATATTCCTAGGAATGCTATCATATGGAAGCTCAATTTCCAGTTTTTTTGTTATTTATTTATTTATTGGTTATTGGGCCACACCTGGCGGTGCTCAGGGGATACTCCTGGCTGTCTGCTCAGAAATAGCTCCTGGCAGGCATGGGGGACCACATGGGACACCGGGATTCGAACCAACCACCTTTGGTCCTGGATCGGCTGCTTGCAAGGCAAATGCCACTGTGCTATCTCTCTGGGCCCCAATTTCCAGTTTTTTGAGGCATCTCTATATTGTTTTCCATAAAGACTACACTAGAAAGCATTCCCAGCAGCCGTGAATGAGAGTTTCTTTCTCCCCAAAACAACAATTTATATGCTCAGTTGCCTCAATTACCTTGTAGCTGGGTTCTTGAAGCCTCAGATTCTTTTGGGTTTTGATCACACCCGGTATTCCTGGCTCTTCTCTCAGAAATTGCCCCTGCAAGACAGGGGACTATATGGGATACCAAGTATCTAACTACATTTGGTCCTGGGTTGGCCACGTGCAAAGCAATTGCGCTATCTTTGTGCTATTTCTCTGGCCCAACCCTCATATTCTTGATGCAGGTATGACTGGTAGTAGGCAAACATTGACATATGAACATAGAAACTGACTGAATATAGAAATGAATACAATTATCCGCTGAGGAACAAAACCAGGTTGAAAGATGTGATGACAGTTTATAAAAGGAGCGTCTGGATATCTTTTTTGTTACTTTAAAAATCAGCCTTTGACGAGCTCATATTGAAGACCTTTTATGATGAGAGTCTGCACACAAAATTTCTTCAGCTGGCACCAGCTCTCTGACAAATATTTTAATTTGACTTTGAGGATAATATGCAAAGTAATGACATTTAAGTCCCACTGATTGTCTGAAAAGAAATATATGTCCTATTTACTGTAATCAACACATCTTACGGAGGGCTTGAGCAAGGAGCAGATTTGTTCATATTATAGTGGATTTGCTAAGTTATATAAACAATGTAGAGTAATGACTATACTTTCATTAAATATTTTATAATAAAAAATTTAAATCTCAGGCTTTCCTCTAATGACCTCTTTGGAAACTTTTTTTATATCACTCAGTCATAGTCATAGAGCCTAGAATATAAGGAAATGAACTGATGATGATTCATGATGAGAGTTTAGTTAACTTTAAGAAGTTGGATTTCTCTCTGGAAAGTTCTAGAAAGGACCAGTAAGGCCCCGTAGCAGCAACAAGCTTGATGGTGGAAATAGAAATACAGGCTTCCATTAGTAAGCCAAGGCCAAAAGTTAATGCTGATCCAACTTCTCTTTTTACCTGAAAACCTCATTTCAACATCAGTTGAAACACCTATGTGATCATTGTGTTGGGAAAACGTGACTCCAATTATTCTGCAATCAACATCTCATTTGTGTTCTATGCCATGCCACCTTAAAGTGGCTCTCACATATCTACATTTTCGTCATGTATACATATTCCAGAACTACTTATGCAAACTGACAGGACACAAAAACAACAGGTTCAATGCCACTTGTGGAATAGATTTTCCCCGCTGTGTCATCTTTTCTTTACTTACAAAGATTTTGTTAACTTTATTTACTTCAGTTACACAATCTTTTTCTGAAAAGTTTTTATTAATATGGAAGTTTAAGAGGACACGGAGACTCGGAGGTTCATTGCATCAATCATTCTCATGCTCCAACAAAACGTTTGTACCATGTCTCACATTGAGTGTGGCAGAGAAAAGTATATTATTCCTTTTAAGCCCCATTTGAAGGGCCTAGAACAAGGATCTGCATGTGGCCTTCCCACGCCACTTTCTTCCTTTGCATTTTACTTTCAGCAAGACCCCAACATAGTGCCCTTCCAGCTCTGAAGTGTAGTCAAAGTTGCTGGATATCCGTGATGACATTTTCTGCAAAACTCACATCACACATCAGATACTCCAGAATGTCTCGCCCTTCCCACATTGTATTAGATCTCCTTTGAATTGCTCTTTACTGTTCCATTCTTCTGCTGAGGAATCTGACGTCAACTGCTCATGTATGGTAGAGAGCTCTAGTTCCAATTTTCCTAGATAGCACTTTCAATTTTCAACCTGAATATTCTTCATCAATAGGAGACAGTAAGAGAAATTCATGTGTCTTATAATGGAGATAATATTGGGGGAAATGTTGTGGGGTTTTCTCAGCATAAGGGTTGCTTATGGAATCCAGGGAGAGTTGAGAAGCAAGGCATGAAGCTTTAAAATATGGATGGGAGTTAATTCTGACTAAATGATCAGAAATGTTTTCTTTCTTTTAGGGGCTACCCAGGACCCAGCTTTTTCTGAGAACTCAACAGGAGAGGAGTGGCCAAAGGCAAGGATTGGTTCTGATGTGACATCTCTGTGTGTGGGGTCATTCCTAGTTGATTGGATTCTGCAAGTGGTCAGGTCCTTCCCTAAATTGTCTTAGGAAGGACTTGGAAGAGCTGCTTCTCTGAGGAATAGTCACAAATCTTGGCCTAACAATGGCAGCAGAACCATCTGTCTTAAATTTGTTTGGGGTCACAACAGGCAGTACCCAACGCTTATTCCTAGTACTGCTCTCAGGAATAACTGCTGGAGAGAGACTTGAGATCATATAGGATGCCTGGAATAGAAATCATGTTGATATGTGCAAAGAAAACACCCTACATGCTGTATTATTGCTCTAGATCCCTTTTTTCCTGAGATTTGGTGCTAGTTATTCCTTTTTGCTGACTGGGCAAACTTATAAATGGACTTTTATAAAAGTCATTGGATCTTAAAAAGTTTCTGTGAACTCTGTAGCAGCATCTGGGGAAAGTTGTCTAAAATATGGGCAATATCAGAGCTTACAGCACTTCATCTCTTTCTACTATCAGTAATTCTGGTTTTTGGGTCACACCCGGCAGTGCTCAGGGGTTACTCCTGGCTCCATGCTCAGAAATTGCTCCTGGCAGGCACGGGAGACCATATGGGGCACCGGGATTTGAAACAATGACCTTTTGCATGAAAGGCAAACGCCTTACCTCCGTACTATCTCCCAGGCCCCAGTAATTCTGGAAAAATAATTTTTTTGTGATGGTGAGAGGAATTCGCAGACTTTATTACTGTGAAGTTACCTATTTAATTTATAAATCAGTCTAAATTTCAGGGAGAAAATGTCTGACTTCGCTTTCAAGGAATCCAGAAAATAAAAGAATCTGTGTACTGAGGAGTCCCTCCTAGTTTTGAGTTCCTATTCTGCTAAAATTCTGTATGTACTTAGACACACTTACCTTGAGTGTTGAATGTTTCTTATTTTTATCTTCTGTTTCCAGTAACTGATGCACTTATCACATCATATGATTTACGCTCTTTAAAGTAGATGAGAAAAAGGGGGTTAGGAATAAATGTGACAAAACAGAATGAAGCTTTATTCTCAATCTAATCTATAAGATTGCTCCGTAAAGATTTCTTTTCCAATTGTCATAAAATATGAATAGCCTGAAATTCAACATGCTCCTTTTTGAGTGTTTTAAATGCATCAAGTACAATAACATTGATAGAAAAACTTTTGTTTTTTTCCATGATAAGATAAGAGCTTATATTCATTTTCCTTTGTCTAATCTCTTTCACTCTCAACTGACAATTCTGGAGTTTCCTTCTTTAACTGCCACATTACCATATCATTGTGACTAGTTGCTGAGGTCACATTATTTGTTGGCAAAATCCGCAAGAGTTAGAATATCATCGCCACCACAAATTACTTCTTCTTTATTTTAAGCCTACCCAGAACATAATAAAATAAAAAGGGAGGTTTTTTTTTAATCTAAAACAGTGCTTTCTGGTTTCAACAAAAAAAATTATGTGTCTTATGTTTTGTTATAGTTGGAGATAGTCAAGCATTTGCCATTGTCTTGTAATCCGAAGATTTTAAAGTCAAACATATACTCTGTATCAGGTATGTCTCTTTGCATATGGACTGAGTGTGGTCCTGCCTCCTGAATGATCAAGAGGATGCAAGCACTTTATTATGCTTAGTACCTCTCACTTCCCCTGTTTTCTTTTTTCTCTTGTCCCTCAGTTATTTCTATGGAGGATCACAGACCATCAAAGGCTTCAGAAATGAAACCAACATGTCTCTAGGGTGGCTTGTCTGGGTGAGGGCTATTGCCTATACTTCCTTATTGTGGGGCACCCATAATGTGGAAGCTGTGGATTGTACCTTGGCTATTCCATGTTTTCTCCTTCTTTGTGGAGTAGCCCCTGTGACTTCTCTATAGATTGGCTACCAACATGGCTGACATTGGTTGTAACACCCAAAGACTGTGGATATGGTACTCTAACTTGTCACATTCTATGACTTTTACCCATAGAAATAGCTGTACCAGAAACTTTTCTCAATGGCTGTATTTCATGTTCTTTGACTACGCAGGGATTCTCATGAAGGATACTTCCTCACTATTCTTTATATAGTTAGAAAAAAATCAAGGGATATTATTGTTAATAAATTCTGGGGGATAATATGATGGGAGGTATACTGTGACAATGGTGGTATAAGTGGAAACTGTGAAGGAAGTGTTCCTAGAATGTGTTATGCATGAAATAGTACCATTAACAGTATAGAAAACTATAGTGTTTAAAATTAAAAAAATTATTTGATTAAAGAATTGTGATTTACAAAGTTATTGATATATTTTAACACCTCTCCCTCCACTAAGAATCTCATATTTCATCATTCCCCCTTCCACCTCTAATTTGCAATATCTGCCTATCATAATCACTGAAAAGCAGACACATTAAAAAGTTCAGTGGTTACAGCTGAGATCTCATACTTCCCAGTATTGTTGAGTCAGTGCTTCCCACATGACTATTTCCACATGATCAATATTGAAGCCCAGGCCTCCCATGGTCCCTTTTATTTCCCTTTCTTATTTTCTTTCAACCTTGATTTCTTTCCTTCCCTCTCCCTCACCTCTATAAGCCCTTAGATCAAGTGTGATCTAGGTAACTCTCCTTCAGAATGTAGCATTTCCTCATCCAATTATTCTATATATTATAGTTAAGTGAGATCATCTTATGTTTGTCTTTTTTCCATACTTCAATTAACATGACATCTTCCATTTCCACGCAGATGGTAATAAAGTGCATGATTGCACCATTCATTTTAAAGACAGAGTATTGTGTGTGTATATATACATCCCATTGTCATAATCCACTCATCTGTCATTGAGCCTCTAAGTTTATTCTATATTTTAACTTTTATGTTAAATGCAGATACGAATAATAGTGTGCATTTTCTTTTTGAATAAATGTTCTTTAGTTCTGAGGGCAGATACCCAAAAGTGGAATTGCTAGAGCATATGGCAGACCTAATTTTCCTGAGGACTTTCCATAGAGTTTTACTTAGTTGTTGAACCAGACAACATTTTCACAGACATGGATAAGAGTCTTTTGCTTACCACATACATACCCTAACACATTGTTCCTACAATTTTCATATTTGCCATTCTCACTGGTGTGAGATGATAACTTATTGCAGTATTTGTCTTTCCCTAATTACAAGTGATGGTGAGTAATTTTTCATGTGCTTATTGGTGACCTGTCTTCTGAGAAGTTCTGTCCATTTTCTCTCTCCATTATTGATATGTTTTCTGAATATTTTTGTTATTTTTATTATATTTTTGAGGGTACTTTATACATCCAAAGTGATCAAGTGTATACTTTATGCACCCAAAGACTGTGGATATGGTGCTCTAACTTGTTAATTTCAATGATTTTTACCCATAGAAAGAGCTGTACCACAAATTTTGCTCAATGGCTGTATTTCATGTTGCTTTGACTACCCAGGGTTTCTCAACCTGATGTGTTGACTGCAAATATTCCCCCGCCCCTTTTTTTGGTCAGGCAGAAACTTTTTAATTTGATACATTCCCGTTTATTTGTGATTTTGTCTCTTGCTGGTGGTATCAGATCACTGATGATGACTTTGAGTTCCAAATCTTGGAATTTTCTGCCTATATTTTCCTCAATGTACTTTATAGCTTTATTTGTATCTCAAAGTATTTTATAAATATCCTATTCATTCAATTTGATTACAAACATGATTGTAGTTGGGTTTCAGTCATATAAAAACACCCCCTTCACCAGTGCAACATTCTTATCACCAATACCCCAAATACTCACCACTCCCTGCCTATATTTGAGACAGGCTTTCTACTTCCCTCATTCATTCACATTGTTATGTTAGTTGTCAGTGTATTTATTTCTGCACTCATCACTCTTTTTGGTGAACTTCATAATGTGAGCTGGACCTTCTAGCCCTCATCTCTATTGTCTCTGAGAATTATTACAAAAATGTCTTTCATTTTTCTTAAAACTCATAGATGAGCGAGAGTATTCTGTGTCTATCTCTCTCCCTCTGAATTGTTTCACCTAGCATAATAGATTCAATGTGCTTCCAAGTATAGGAAA
>PVKC010007712.1:0-29138 GCA_004027635.1 Crocidura indochinensis
TTATATTAATTAACTTATGTAAAATAGATTTTACTACATATTTTTTATTAAAATTCAGTCCTTAAGAATTTATCTATGAGTACTTATTCTGTTAAGACATTTTTTTCAGTTATTTGGTAACTTAGTGATGAATTCCTTGAGAATATGCTTATAAATTCTCTAAAGACTTTTCCACAGAAAAATGGTAGTTTCATTGGCCACACATTTAAGGCAGAAACCATGCAAATTCTTCACTAGCTCTTTTTTATTGTTAAATTATCTTTATTTAAGCACCATTATTACAAATATGATTGTAGTTGTATGATTACAGTCATGTAAAGAACGCCCCCCCTTCACCAGTGCAAGATTCCCACTACCAATTTCCCAGATCTCCCTCCTCCCCACCCTACCCACACCTATATACGAGACAGGCTTTCTACTTCCCTCAATCATTCACATTGTTATGATAGTTTTCAGTGTAGTTATTTCACTCTATGTGGTGAGCTTCAGGCCATGAGCTGCACCTACCAGCCCTCATCTCTCTTATCTCTGAGATGCTGTTACAAATGTCTTTCATTTTTCTTAAAACCCATAGATGAGTGAGGCCATTCTGCGTCTTTCTCTCTCCCTCTGACTTACTTCACTCAGCATAATAGATTCCATGTACATCCATGTATAGGAAAATTTCATGACTTCATCTCTCCTGACAACTGCATAGTAGTATTCCGTTGTGTATATGTACCCCAGTTTCTTTAGTCACTCATCTGTTGAAGGGCATCTTGGTTGTTTCCAGAGTCTGGCTATTGTAAATAGCACTGAAATGAATATAGGTGTGAGGAAGGGATTTTTGTATTGTATTTTTGTGTTCCTCTGGTATATTCCTAGGAGTGGTATAGCTAGATCATATCACGCTGATAAATTGGGAAAGTGGAAAGTGTTCTCCCTTTCTGTATTTTTAAAAGAGCTAGTGAAGATCTGGTGGGAATGCCATCTAGTCCAACCTTTATGGAAAGCGATATGAAGATTCCTCCACAAACTGGAAATTGAGCTCCCATATGATCTGAGCTCATAGCCAGGAGTAACCACCGAGCATCATTGGGTGTGGCCCCAAAGCTCAAATAAAATAAATAAATAAATAAAATGGGTAAGATCACAAATTTTATGTTCTATGTACTTTATGCTCCCCAATTTAATAAGTACTTTTTAAGTATCATGACCAACTAAGAGTTATAATAAGGTGGGTTGACTATTAATAAAGCAAACAGAATTTCGTGTATCAACAAGCTAAAGAATAGAAATCATTTGAGCATCTCAATGACTACAATAAAATCAGTTAAGTAACTATTTTATTTTTTGCCACACTCAACAGTGTTCAGGGCTTTCTCCTGACTCTGTACTTCAGAATTACTCCTAATGGTGCCTCGTGAATCATTTGGGATGCCAGGAACCATACCTATATCAGCCATGTGCAAGGCAAGCATGCTATCTGATGCCCTACCTCTCTTGTCCCAAGATCAAATTTATTTCCTAAATTCTACATAGTGAGAATTTAGATTTGCTATTGGTTTATTTTGTTTTAGGGCCACACCTGGTGCTGTTAGAGGATCACTCCTGGCAGTGTGTCGGGAGATCATGCGTGGGAGACCAAACATATGTTGGCTGCATATGAGGCAAGCTCCGTGTTTCTTGTACTGTCTCCCCAGTCCCAAGACTTGATGGTGTTTACCTTTCTCTGACTTAACATAATTTGTTCAAGGTCCAACAAGGTTGGCACAAACAGTAGAGTTTCTTCACTTTTTATAGTTGAACAATATTCCATTTATATATATTTATATATCACATTTGGGCATAGGGTGGATGGATGATTGGGTCACAACTGGAAGTGTTCAAAACTTATTTTGTCTCTTCTCAAGGGACTATACGTGATGCTGGTATCAAGCATGTGTAAGGCAAGTGCTTTAAACCTTGTTCTTTCTCTTTGGCTCAAATATACCACATTTTCTTCACCTAATTAACCAATAATGAATAATTGGGGATGTTTTCATCTCTCGTCTATTGTAGATAATGCTGCTGTGAACCAGAGGATCTGGTTAGTGTTTTTATTTCCTTTGGATTTAGTCCCAGAAATGGAATTACTAGATCATGTTGCAATTCTAATTTAAACTTTCTGAGAATCCCCTTACCATTTCTTACAGTATATAAATTTTGATATCAATTTACAATTTCATGGAGAGTGCAAAAAGATTTTCTTTCCCCGAATCATGCTATCATTTATCTCTTGTCTTTTATAAAT
Source organism: Crocidura indochinensis (assembly GCA_004027635.1). Classification (NCBI taxonomy): domain Eukaryota; kingdom Metazoa; phylum Chordata; class Mammalia; order Eulipotyphla; family Soricidae; genus Crocidura; species Crocidura indochinensis. The sequence goes on from PVKC010007712.1 coordinate 2,273, forward strand.
GCAATCATTCTAACATATTTTCTTGTGGTTTTACTTTTCATAATAAGGAGTAGCTTCATTGTTAACATTGAGTACTGATGTTAAGCATCTGATTACATTTCTTGAATACCTGTTGACCTTTGTATATCTTCTTCGGAGAAATATCCTCTCAAGAGTCTGTCAGCCATTTTTTAATTGACTTTTATTTTTGTTATTGTTTGTATCCTTCTTTTTTTTTTTTCTTTTTGTTACCCTTTTGTTGTTGTTGTTGGTTTTGGGTCAGACCAGGCAATGCTCAGGAGTTATGCCTGGCCCTGTACTCAGAAATCACTCCAGGCAGGCATAAAGAACCACGTGGGATGCCAGGATTCGAACCACTGTCTGTCCTGGGTCCGTTGCATGCAAGGCAAATGCCCTACTGCTGTGCTATCTCTCCAGTCCCATTTTAAATAATTTAATTTTTTTTTTTTTTTTTTAGTTTTTGGGTCACACCCAACAGTGCTCAGGGGTTACTCCTGGCTCCATGCTCAGAAATTGCTCCTGGCAGGCACGGGGGACCATATGGGGCACCGGGATTCTAACCGATGCTATCTCCCAGGCCCCTTAAATTTTTATTTATTAAAATTTTTGTTATTTGAGCTTTTATAACATTATATAAAGGCTTATTTTAAATCACTTTGTTTCTGTTTCCTTCTAGGAATTTGGTGGTTTCAGGTATTATATTTAAGCCTATCAGCCTCCTTATATTTAAGTCCCTTTACATATATGTAGCCATTTCAAGTCAGTTATTATGAGCGGTGTGAAATATGGGCTTCATTTCTTCTTTTTGTAAGTAGATACCCAATTATACCAACACCTCTTAATAAAAGAGATCGTATTTTCATTATTGTCTCCCTTGCCAAATATTAGCTATCCATATATGTGTGATTTTAAAATCTAAATTCTGGTTGGTTTATATCTTTTATGCCTGTACCATATTGTTTGGATGACTATTGGTTTTATAGAATGGCTTGAAAACAGGAAATGGGATACCTCTTGCTTTATTATTTCTCAGGATTTCTATTCATATCATTTGTGGTACTAATATAAAATTTAGGAGTGTTTCTAAATTAATGTAAAAACTGTGTGTGGAATCCTAATGTGGATTGTTATGAATCTACTAGGGTATTGGTATTATTAATAGTATAATAATATTCCTACAACCTAAGGACATAGCATATACCTTAACATTGACCTGCACTTTTTTCCATTTTTCATCATTGTCTCATTGTTTTCTGTGTAGAAATAATTTACCTTTTAGTTAAAAATTTTCCCAGATATTTTATTTTTTTATTAATTTATTATTTGGTTGTATTTTAATTATTGTGAATGTCACTGACATATCTATCAGTACCTTGTTTATATGTAGAAATGAACTTTTTTAGCATGTTAATTTTGCATCTTAATCTTTACTAATTTTGTTGATTAGGTATAACAGTTTTGTAGTTGTTGAGAACGTAGGATAATCTATGCTTCAAATCATGCTATAAATGAGGGACCCTGTTAGGAAATTGTGCTACATCTACACAATGAAACAGTAGGCAGCCATTAGGGAAAATGAAGTCATGAAATTTGCTTATAGATGGATTGACATGGAGGTTATTGTGCTGAGTGAAATGAGTTAGAAGGAGAGGGATAAACATAGAATAAACTCATTTATCTGTGAGATATAAGGAAAATAAAAGGTATAAGGTATAAGAAATATTTTCCTTTTATTAAAGACAGTGTGGGAATGATATCCAGAGGCAGTTGGGTTAGGATTAGGATGAGAATTGGGAGGACCAGTCAATGCTAAGCAGCTTGCCACAAAAAGTAAGAGTGCAGTTAGAGCAGAGAAGGGTCTCTTATGAAAGTGGTAGTTGGAATTGATCACTCTGGACAAGAGCTGGGTGCTAAAAGGGGATAAAGTGGCATGAATGCCACTTCTTCATTAACATAGCCACTTTATCTCTGAAAAATCATTATGAACAACCATTTTTACTTCTTATTTCCTATTTCTTAGCTACTTCATTTATCTTATCTCTTACTTTCCTTGTGTGCTATTGTAGCTAGAACTTCTGACTATGCTGAATGGAAGTAATGAGGTGGAAATTTTGTTGTTATATATATTTGATTTTGCTTCATTTTAACAAATGTGTGCACTTTATACTACTGCAAATACTATCTAACACATCTCTCTTTTCCCCTCGCTCCCCTCCTTCTTGGTAATCTCATTTCTTCTGTGAGAGCCAAGGATTTATTTTATGCACCAGTTTTCATTCCCTTTATTTCTTTATAAGCACTTAATGAGTGGGGTCATTTGGCATTTGCTCTTCTCTGGATAACTTATTTCACTTAACATGACACCCCTAGTTTCATCCAAGTTATTTTAAAAAGGTAAGATTTCATCTTTTCTTAGAACTGAGTTGTATTACATCCCATGACAATCATCTCTCTCAATGTCAATGGACTAAGTACACCAGTTAAAAAGGCACAGTATTGGGGCCCGGGAGATAGCATGGAGGTAAGGCGTTTGCCTTTTCATGCAAAAAGGTCATCGGTTCGAATCCCGGTGCCCCATATGGTCCCCCGTGCCTGCCAGGAGCAATTTCTGAGCATGGAGCCAGGAGTAACCCCTGAGCACTGCCGGGTGTGACCCAAAAACCAAAAAAAAAAAAAAAAAAAGACACAGTATTGTTGTGGTGATTCTCTTCCCCTTTTCCCTTTCTTCTTCTCTCAAAACTGATGTTTAGATCCTCTAGAAGGACTCTGCCCACTTTCAGCCTGTGTCATTTTTACCCCATTCTATTTTTTTTCTTTTTTTAAACAGAACCACATAACTGGAACCATCTTGCTCTGCCCTCAAATTGAGAGGAAAATAACAGAGGGTACCAAGTCCAAACAACTGTATGATCATTAAATAGTAATAAAAATGATCAGACTTAAACACCAAATTCAAAGCCAACGACAACAGAATCGATACCCAATCTACAACAAGCTAGATACAGAGGGGATCACTTACACTAGCAACCCTGGGGTGTAAGGGAGGGAGGTGTCTGATGCATGCTGGGAATGGGGGTGGAGGGAGGTCAACTTTGGTGGTGGGAATTCCCTGATTCAATGTTAATATGTACCTAAAATATTACTATGAAAGATATGTCATCCACTTTGATCAAAAATAAAAAAGAAAGGAATGAAGAAAGAAAGGAAGAAAGAAAGAAAGAAAAAGAAAAAAAAAGACACAGTGGCAAAATGGATCAAAAAGCTGAATCCAACATTCTGCTGCCTACAAGAAACATCTGAATAGTAAGAACAAACATAGACTCAAAATTAGAGATTGGAGGAAAATTATCCAAGCAAACAACTCCCTTAAAAAAGCTGGGGTGGCCATATTAATATCAGATGACACAAACTTTAGACTCAGAGTTGAGTTGTATTCCAATGTGTGTATACACACACACACACACACACACACACATATGTATATATATTACAGTTTCTGTATCCACTCATTGTCACTGGACATGTGGATTGTTTCCAGATTTTGGCTATTATAACTAGTGCTGCAATTAGGTAGGTGTGCATGTCACTTCTTGAATAATGTATTCTTGAAACAGATGTTAAAGAGTTGAATTGCTGAGTCATCTGGCAAAAACTTTTGTTATTGAATATAATTGGAGCTATTGGAGTATCATACATGGTGCTTGTTATGTTTGGATTTCTCTTTTATGTTTTTTGGTGCAAACCGTTGTCACTGAGGGGTTATTTAGTTGTATGGCACTGTTAAGATAAATTTTCTATTAATTCTCTTTCTGTTCACTTATCATTGTTGAGTTTGCAATATTAAGTAACAACTACTATTTTTTTTGTTTGTTTTTTGTTTTTTTTTGTTTTTTTGGGGTCACACCCGGTAGTGCTCAGGGGTTATTCCTGGCTCCATGCTCAGAAATTGCTCCTGGCAAGCACGGGGGACCATATGGGACACCGGGATTTGAACCGATGACCTTCTACATGAAAGGCAAATGTCTTACCTCCATGCTATCTCTCCGGGCCCACAACTATTATTTTTTACTTTGCTTTTCTCCTTTTACCTATTTTTATATTTTATGTTTTATATATGCTTATATATTTTAATAAAATGGTATTAATAAATAAAAGTTAATAAATTTTGGTGCTCAAAATTAGAACATAAATATTTACTATTGTTGCATTTCTAGATTTATTGATCCCTTTGCCATTATGTAATGATCTTTGTCACTTTATTATTTTATTTTAATCTGTTTTGTCTGGTAGAAGTATAGTTATTCTTGTTTCTCTTTTGTTTACTTCCACCTGAAATTTCCTTTCCATCCCTTCAGTTTAAGTCTGTGTTTTAAAGACCAAAAGTAATGCTCCTGCAGATAATAAATTGTTGGATCTTTTTTTCTTGGGAGAAGGGTGAGGGGATAGAGTTCATTCGGATATTTTGTCTTCATATTAGGAAATTAAATTCACAATATTTAAAGTAATTATTGATCATAAGTACCTCCATATGTTGACATTTTTTTTTTTTTTTTGGTTTTTGGGTCACACCCGGCAGTGCTCAGGGATTACTCCTGGCTCCATGCTCAGAAATTGCTCCTGGCAGGCACGGGGGACCATATGGGGCACCGGGATTCGAACCGATGACCTTTTGCACGAAAGGCAAACGCCTTACCTCCATGCTATCTCCCGGGCCCCCATATGTTGACATTTTGTTAACTGTTTTCTGATTGTGCTATATATCCATTTTTCTCTTTGGGAATGGTTTTCAGGGGGTCTGAGAGCCACTCCTGGTGATTCTCAGAGAATCAGACCAGTAGTTCAATGTAGTAGCTTGAGTGTGCAGTACTCTGAGTACCTTTTAGGGCTCAGGCAGTGCCTGGGCCACTCCAGTGGTGCTTGAGGACTGGTAGTGGCCCATTCTGTGGTGCACACACCATAAGACCCTGTTTATTCTGCTATCAGTATCCCTTGATCTCTTTGTCCTTTTGCATACAGTCATGCATCACCTGATACATAAGAATATGTTGTGAAAATATCATCAGGACCACCATCAAATACGTGGTTCCTTGTAGGCTGACATATTGTTAATGCAATGCCAAATAAAGCATGTCTACAATTTTCTCTTATGATTTACATAAAGTATATGTGTGTTTTGTTTTGGGAGCCACACCTGGTAATGCTCAGGGTTATTTATGGTTAAGTGCTCAAGGTGATCCTAGGGATTGAATCCAGCCTACCTCATGCAAAATATATGTTCCAGCACATTGAGCTATCTCTCAGTCCTTTATAAATTATTAAACCTATTCAATCCAATTTCAAACAGATCATATTTCAAAATAACATATAAATACACTTTTAATTTTCTTTTCATTCAGATAGTTACTGCTTTTATCATTTTTATGCTTTTTATACTTTGTAATAATTTTGAAAACTAGTTACATTTTTGTGCACAACTGTTATATTACTATTGTTGAATCTATCTATGACTATATAGTTACCAAAAATTTATTTTATTACCTCTTGTAAAATTCAGCATAAAATTATTGTGTTTTTACTATTGTTATTAACATTTTATTTCTTCTACTTATTATTTACCTGTTAGATTTCTTATACAACTCCTTGTTTCAAATCTGGTGGTAATAAAACTCCTTATTTTTTATTTTTTTGGAAATAATTTTATTTTACTTCATTTCTGAAGGACAGATTTTCTAGGTATACAATTTTTTTTTTTTTTTTTTTTTTTTTTTTTTTTTTTTTTTTTTTTTTTTTTTTTTTTTTTTTTTTGGTTTTTGGGTCACACCCGGCAGTGCTCAGGGGTTACTCCTGGCTCCATGCTCAGAAATTGCTCCTGGCAGGCATGGGGGACCATATGGGGCACTGGGATTCGAACCGATGACCTTTTGCTTGAAAGGCAAATGCCTTACCTCCATGCTATCTCCCGGCCCCAGGTATACAATTCTTATTGACAAGGTTTTTCTTTATTTTTACATGTTGTGAATGTCATTCCATTATGTCTCTTCTCCTGAAAAGTTTTTGTTAAGAAATTCTCCCATTGTCTTATGTTATCCCCCTTGTAGGTAATGTTTCTATTAACTTGTATTCTTACAAATAGTTTTCTTCCTTATTTTGGTTTTTGGGTCACACCCGGCAGTACTCAGGGGTTACTCCTGGCTCTAAGCTCAGAAATCGCTCCTGGCAGGCTTGGGGGACCATATGGGATGCCGGAATTCGAACCACCGTCTTTCTGCATACAAGACAAATGCTTTACTCCATACTATCTCTCTGGCCCACAAATAGTTCTCTTTAATTTTGAAAGTGTTAATTTGGTTAATTATGCCTAGTTAGGTTCGACCTGTATCAGGTCTCTGGGCTTCATGAACATGGATGTAATTTTCCTCCAGGTTCTGGAATTATCTAGACATTATTGATTTAAATGTAGTTTCTATTCCTTTTTCTTTCAGTAATTTCCATATGATGACTATTATTTCTTTTCATTATGTGCATAATCCACATAGGCTTTCTTAGCTCTTTCTACCCTTTTTATTTCTCCTCTGACTTGGTGTATGATGATGTTTAGCCAATGCCAGACTATATATATGATGCAGGCATATGTGCTACCAACATTCCTATTGCTTTTACGTCTGAATGTCATAGCATTTTACTGAGACAACAGCCTCGTATATCTTATGTTTTATCATCTCTCTTGACAGTATCCTTTAGCTTGTGCTTGATTTAATCTCACATTGTGTTAATCATCTTGGCCCCTAAGCATACAAAATCCATGGTTAAAGTTTCAAGAAAGGGGCTATGTAGAGTGATTGAGCTGGAAATGAAATTACAAGTGATTCAAGTGTATGCAAGTAGAAAATTAGTGGTGGTTATTACTTGCCAGTCAGGCATGTCCTATTCTATCATCACTACTGGTGATTATTCTTTAGTTTTGGAGACTAAGAGCCATATGATGAAAGGCATTCAAGGATCTACTTCTTTGAAAGCAGTATTAAAAACCTAGTTTTGATAAGGTCTTATATAATACATATGGAGAAATTTCCAATGACTTGGGTTGAAGTACCAACTTGGAAGAGTATTCCAGCACAACATAACTTAACCAAAGCAAAAATTATTCATTCATGATGCAATGTAAAAGTTAGTAATCTGCTAGTTCTATAGAAAGCAACTGAAATGTTCTTAGGAAGTCTAGGCAAACAATGTTGAGGAAAATTACCTTTTTAAAAAAAAACTTTATTGATTGATTGATTGGCTTTGGGGCCACATTTGGCATCCACATCTACTCTTGGCTCTGCACTCAGAAATCATCCCTAGCAGGCTGATGAACCATATGGAATGCCAGAAATTGAACCCACTCCCTCCTGGGTTGGCTGCATGCAAGGCAAATGCCCTACCACTGTGCTATCTCTCCATCTCTGGAAAAATCACTTTCTTGGGCTGCTGTATATACTGTATATAACCCCTTTGTTTGGCATACTGTAGGATGAAGGACTTTGTCTATAAAGAGGCCAAATTAGTGCCAGTTTTGCAGGCCTTTCAGCACAGGATCGTGGTCTTGCTTGGGGACAATGTGCCGGTTATAAAAGGAACCCCTACTTAAAAATAAATTAAAGAAAATAGAACTCTTTAGTGCTGAATTTTTCCTGTGAGAACCCCACCTCCACCCCAAGCATATTAGTCTACTCTCACTGCAGTGATTGATTGATCTTCAGGAGCCTGAAAGAAGGAGTGACTCTTCTCTGAGGCCCTCTGGACATATCCTGTTTGCAAAGCCAAACACCTTTCAAGTTGTTGCTCATCCTTGATAATAGTGTTCTTGACATTCTCCTTTTGTGTGTGATAATCACTCCGCTCTTAAAAGGGCGTTTCTCCCTGCAAAAACCCCTCTTTGGTCTGTGAAAGATCAAGAGATACAACAGTTTTTAAGGGCTACTGTCTGAGGAAGAATACACTCTGGCTGTTGCTGTGACAAAGATGCTAAGAGACACTGATGCAATTCGGGATGGATTACAACTTAGCACCACTTCCAGAACCTTGATTAGTTTTGGGGGTAATGTTGTTGAGCGATGCATGAGAGGCATGTGCTAGAGGACATGCCAGAGATTTTTCAGAGGTGGAAGAAGTTGCAAAACTTATCATATATTCTATGCCAGTGGTTTTCTACTGCCAGTTCCACAGACAGTGCTATTTACTCTGACATTCATACGACCAAATGTCTAACCATGTATTTCTCAGAACATATTCTTGTCACAGAGACGTGTGTCTAATTTTTGTGTGTATAACAATATTAGAACATTTATTAGCAACAGCAATTTGTTCAATATTGAATGTTCTAACCACTAGGTGATTAACTATCTTCTCTGTGAATGAACTATCTTCTTTGTGGAGTCAGGTTGACATTTGGATTTTCCATTAAATTACTCAGTTTAATTGTTATATTTTTTAATTCTAAAATTTCTGTTTGTGTATGTGTGTATGTTTGTGTTTGGACCACACTTGGCAATACTCAGGGTTCACTCTTCACTCTTCATTCAGGAATGATTCTTGTCAGTGTTCATATGACTATTTAGGATGTTAAGAATCAAGCCTGAGTCAACTGCATGTAAGGCAGTTGCACTACCTTTTGTACTATTGCTTCAATCTCTTGCTTTGTTTATAAAAATCATTTTTTATTGCTGTTGAACTTGTTATTTGTGTTTGCACTGTTTTTCTATTTTCATCAGTTGTCTGTTTCCTTATATATAAATCACTAAACCTCCTTAAAGGATTATTCTAAAATATTGGCTTATAAATCTCTGTTTCTTTAGTGTCAGGTACTCTTAAATTTGTGTGTGTGTGTGTGTGTGAAATTATGTTTCCTCATTTTTGGTGATCCCTGGTCTCCTTTGTTTGTATTTGAAAATCTGAATACTTGAGTGTTTCTCCTAGACTTTGCAGGTTTACTTTGACAGAGACAGCTCACCTGTCAGGTCAGTTAGAGTTTCTGGGTGTGTCTGTTGGTTATATCCTTAAGTAGGTGGGGCTGCTATTATTGTCTGGTTTTGATGAGGCAACTCTTCCAGTTTTGTGGATGGGTATGAAGGAAGTAAGGGAGGTGGGGTTTTGTGTCCCACTAGTTTGGACAGTTGAATTAATGCTGGCATATTGTTTACCCAGTTGAAACTATAGGATGTGACCTGCTGTTACCTATATCATTGGGTCAGACTCAAATGGATGGGATTGGGTTCTATATCTGGTAGAGATGGGCTCTGGATGAGATAGTCAGAGCTGGGTGCTATATCTGGTAGAGATGTGTTCTGGGTTAGTTTCCCTAATTCACTAAGGGATGTGGTCAAATTGTGCCATGGTGTAACCTAAATATCCCAGTTAAGCAAGATCTTCCTTGCTTGGTTTTACTCTGCAGTTAGGATAAGCTAGGATCTGTGTTCTCTGCTCATGTATCACTATATTCAGGACTGTTTCAGGCCCCTTAACTTTCTTTATGCAGTTAGGCCCCTGGTCATTGAGGCTGAAGAGCATCTTCAGAGATGAGAAGGCTTTACCTGACATTCCTAGTCCCGGCACCACCATGTAGAAAGCAGCTCTAAGGTTGGTAAAATCCTTTGTTGCTCTCAGCTGACCTGCACTCCAGTTATAGCAAGGCACTGGCTTTTCTCTGCAATGCAAGGCTGGCATGCTCTTCTAGGTACTGGCACTTCTGGTCCCTACAGCATTGCACCCCCTCTGTTGTTAAGGTGGGACTAGAAGAGACAATCTCTACATTGAGTGAAGCTGTGTCTGTGTCCTTTGCCTTCAGTTTCCCAGTAGGATTTCTGGGCAAGGAGTTGAACTGAGAGTAGTCCTGGCTTTGAATAATCCTGTATTTGAAGACCAAGGAGAGACTTATCTCTGACTTGGCACTAGGGTTCTGTCTCAGAGGGGCAGCTTTGTCAGTCTGCCTTTCAGTTTGTGCAGCCAAAAGGCTGCACAGAGTTAGGACATTGTCACCCTCCCTTCTGCACAGTAGGACTGGAAGACATCTCTGCAGCAGTGGAACCATGATGCAACCTATATCTGCATTCCCACACTGGGCCTGAAAAACTCCCCTTGTGAGTATTTGCATGGAGCAGGTCTGGGTCCTACCAGCCTTGGTATAGCTCTTCCTTGAAACAGCAGGGCTGCATTGGGGTGACTGTTTGAGTTCTTGAATGTCCCAGCCACACCCAATTGCCTTGGTTGAACCCAGGATAGTCTCTGCACCCTGGTGGCCTCTGCTGAGAAGAGATTTAACTGGACACAAGAGACAAGCATTGCTCACAAAAGAAAATTAAAATAATAATAATAGGGGCCCGGGAGATAGCATGGAGGTAAGGCATTTGCCTTTCATGCAAAAGGTCATCGGTTCGAATCCCAGTGCCCCATATGGTCCCCCATGCCTGCCAGGAGCAATTTCTGAGCATGGAGCCAGGAGTAACCCCTGAGCACTGCCGGGTGTGACCCAAAAACCAAATAATAATAATAATAATAATAACAACAATAATAATAATAATAAAATGGGATCCATTTTCTCCCCCACCCTTTTTTGATTCCAATTATTGAACCCAGGGCCTCATACATGCACTCTGTTGCTGCACTATTCTTGTTGCTGCTGTTTTTAACCAACAAAGATTATCTACCTGGGAAGTTTATAATCTGCTTTCATATAATTTTTTGACAACAGCAGTGATGGAGGATGAGGATGGAGGGGGGGTTATTAAGTGCTTAGTGGACTTGGGGGCCATTTCTAGTGATGTTTCATGCCAGAACCTGGTGATGTTGTGCTACTTAGATCCACACTGGACTATTCCAAGGACTATACTTTCCCATGTCAGAAGTTTGCCCAGTTCCAGAGGGTTTTCCCCAACTCTGAGTTATTTATTTACTTTTAGTTTTCAAAAGAAAACTCAGAGGCATGCATCTAATAAAGATGTGTGTGTTTCATCATTATTGGCTGAGGTGAAAGGAGAAGCATGCTTTCTTTTTTATTTTATTATTTATTAATATTTTTATTTAAACACCTTTATTACAATTATGATTGTAGTTGGGTTTCAGTCATGTAAAGAACACCCCCCTTCACTGGTGCAACATTCCTACCACCAATGTCCCAAATCTCCCTCCTCCCCACTTCACCCCCGCCTGAACTCTAGACAGGCTATCCACTTCCCTCATTCATCCACATTGTTATGATAGTTCTCAGAAACACACTTTCTTAGGCAGTCCTTTTCAAGTTTCTGTGATCATTAGCAAGATCATGACTTGCCTAGCCTATTTGGACCATAAGAAAATGTGATATTCCTAACTGTAAGTTGGCCCATCTTGAAAACAAATAGGTCTATTTTGGGGGGGAAGTGGGAAAATGAAGCCTAGTCACTGCTGAGGCCTGAGGTACTACCAAACCTACTTGTCCTTAGGAAAAGGTTGGGTCATTGACCCCATGGGATGATAGCCCATCAGTTGATAGACCTCTTGAAGAGTTCATGCCTCAATGCCCAAGTTCTATATCTGCATTTCCTTTCATGGCGATGGAGATTTTATGACTGTCATACATTAAGGATTTTGACCTAGAAAGACTTCTGGAATTTCCAAATAGGACCAAGGTCATTACAAAGGCCCTGAAAAATAAAAGCAAGAGAAAGAAACATAAGAATCAGCATGATACAGCACGTGTAAGATTTCAATTAGTCATTTTTTGGCTTTCCAGGACCCAGTAAAACCGAGAATGTAGCCGGTTAATAATGTGGCCTTCATTAGGAATAAGGATCACCAACTCATTTTAGATTTAGACTCCAGAAATGTTGACAGAAAATGCATATTAATAATCTGGTAAAATATCAAAAGAAAATGAATGTAACATACCTACAAATTCTAAAGAAACTTCTTGTTCAAGTTTCAATGTCAGCTCTACCAATTTCCCTGAGTAAGTTTGTTTCCAGACATGGGAAACCCAACTAGAGGTACTCAGTAGAACATGTTGGTGCCAAGGCTGGAACTGGGTTCCTACATGCAGACCTTTGAGCCTTTCATTGGTCCAAGTGAGGCAAGTGTGGAACCAACTTTGATTGAAATGCAGTTCACAAAGCATTCAATGTGCATGTACTAGAGAAGATAGTGGTATGTTCGATATAAACACTAGCAGTGTACCTCCATGGGTTCTATGGACAAAGTATGTGATATTTACTTGGGAAGCAGGGTAAATTCATGAGCCTTTTACCTGTGTTTTTTTATTTTCTTTAAATTATAGTGACATTGAATCAGGGCATTCCCACCACCAATGTTGTTCTCTCTCCACCCCTGTTCCCAGCATGCATCCCATATCCCCTTCCTTTATCATCACCCTCCCCACCACAGGCTGCTAGTATAAGTGGTCCACTCTGTGTCTACCTTGTTGTAGATTGGGTATTGATTCTGTTGTCATTGGCTTTGGATTTGGTGTTTAAGTCTGATCATTTTTTTTTATTTCTACTCGATGTTTATATGACTGTTTAGTCATGGTGCCTTCCATTATTTCTCCCTCAATCTGTGAAGCAGAACAAGAAGGAAAGAAAAAATGGGGGGGGGGGCAAAATCAAACAAGCAAAAAATGAGAGGAGCCCTTCTAGAGGCTATAAATATCAGTTTAAGAGAAGAAAGGGGAAAAAAGGAAGAAAAAGATAACAAGAATACAGTACAGTAACCCTATTCAGAGGTTGATTAGAAGATGTTCACACAAGGAACTAAGAGACAGGGGAGAGAGGAAGATGGTGATTGACCCTGAGTCAGAATTTAGGGTCACTTTAGTATTAGTATTGCAAATCAAGGTGTATAAAAGAGAATAAAAATAAGGAAGACAAAGAAAGAAAGACGTAGGAAGAAGAAAAATGAATATCATAGAGGCAGGTAGGGAGAAGACTAGAGACTATGGTGTGAGGGAACCTAGAGACATTGGTGGTGAGAGATGTTTACTGGGTATCTATTGAACATTGTACGATTGAAACCTAGTCGTGAACAAATTTGTAACTGTATCTCATGGTGATTCAATTAAAATGTATTTGAAAACATTTAGGGTTAAAGAGGGACAAATTAGAACATTGTATGCAACTTTATTAGACTTCTTTTTTTGTTTTGTTTTGTTTTGGTTTTGGGTCACACCTGGCAGTGCTCAGGTGTTACTCCTGGCTCCATGCTCAGAAATTGCTCCTGGCAGGCACTGGGGACCATGTGGGGCACCGGGATTCTAACCGATGACCTTTTGCATGAAAGGAAAACGCCTTACCTCCATGCTATCTCCTGGGCCCCTTTATTAGACTTCTTAACATTTAATTTTAATTAAATTTTTTCATTTAGGACTACACCCTGCAGCTCTGCACTCAGAACTTACTCCTGATGGTGCGTAGAAGGAGCCACCAGGGATTGAACCCAGATTGGCCATGTGTAAGACAAGCAATCTACCCTCTGTAATACCTCTCTGACTCCCTTATTTTTCACTGAAGTATAAATTACTTCGATCATAATATAGTAATGTATTGCTTTACTTCTTTCAGTCCAGAATGGACCACATGTACCATAAGTATGAGTTCATGGCAAAACATGCCATCTAGCTTTGTGTAATTGCCCTTTGGGTTATTTGCATAATGACAAACTCGCCTGGCATCACAATCTCAGAATAAGTTCCTGTTGTTAAGCAATGCTTGCAGGCATTGGTTTCAGATGAGGAACATAATGTTTTGACATAAATATACAATAAAAAATGAACATGATAAAACTATTATATGTTCTCAAAAACCAAAAAAAAAACTATTATATGTTATTAGCAAATTTTGGGTTTTGTTTGTTTTTGTTTTTGTTTTTTTTGGGGTCACACTCAGATGTGCTCAGGGGTTACTCCTGGCTCTAGGCTCAGAAATCGCTCCTGGCAGGCTCGGGGGGACCATGTGGGATGCCCGAATTTGAACCACCGTGCTTCTGCATGCAAGGCAAATGCCCTACCTCCATGCTATCTCTCTAGCCCTCTTAGCAATTTTTTGAGTTTGCAATATGGTCTTATTGCTTATCTGCATGCAGACTATGTATACTCTCAGGACTCAATTTCTATGTGTTTTTTTCTATGTGTTTTTTAATTTGCTTCATCTGTTTTTCACCTGATCAGTCTTCTGGAACTTGCTATACTGTTCTCTGTGAGGATTTCTGTTTGTTTTATTTCTCTGAACAGAAGTGTCACATCCGGCCACACTCAGAAATGGACACTGAGCCTGTGATGTTCAGGACCACCAAGGCATGGCAGGGCATGAGGCACCAGGTATCAACTCAGGATCTTGACATGTGATCTGATACTTCAACTATTCCTCTAGCCCCCAATTTTTTTTTACGTTTTTAGTTTACACATAAAAGTAATATTTGCATTAATTAATTTGCTCTGAATTTACTGAGCACAGTAGAACAAGGTTCATTCAAGTTGTTGAAAATGAAAGATTGTATTATTTTTTTAAGAATCTGTAGTTTGTCTCTGTGTAGGTGTATATGGCTATATGTGTCCATTACACATCTTTATTCATCATTTGGTGATTTCTATGTTTGTTTCCATACCTCGGCTATTATAAATTATGCTATAATGAATATCAGGATGTATCAATCAATCTATCTATATCAATATACATTCTTGCCCCCAAGACATGAATTTTCCTTTTATTCATATCCTCACCAGCACTTACGTATTTTTTATTTTCTTTGACAATGGCTATTCTGTTCAGTGTGAGATGTTAGTACTGTGGCTTTTATGGGCACTTCCCAGTTGAAGAGGACTGTGAAAGTTCATTTCTTGTGCCTCTTGCTCAACTGCATGTGATGTAAACATTTATCAGGGATATTGGCCTATAATTTTCTTTTTTGGTAATGTTTTTATATGTTGTATCAGAGTAATGCTGGCATTGTAAGATGATTTTGAAAGCATTTCTTCCTCTTCAGTTAATTGGAATTTGAGATATATAGATAATTTTGGGGGGAGTATCATTTTTTGGGGACCAAATGGATTTAAACTTTTTCTTTTGGGGACATATTTGTTTATTGTTTCAATCTCCTTATTAATTTGTCTGTTCCTATAATTTTTGAATTTATAGTTCAGTTAGGAGATAGTATGATTTAAGATTTTGTAGCCCAATTTGCAGGCATATTGCTAATCATAGTAGCCTCTTATGATCATTTTTATTTTTGTAGTATAGTATACACTTTTTTTATGATTTTATTGATTTGAATACTATTTTTCTTAGAGATTGTCTCAGGGATTGTCAATTTATCTTCTTAAATAACTAGCTCTTAACTCAATTGATCTTTTCTATTACCTTTTCCCTTTGACTTTTAGTCTCATTTATTTTCTAATATTATTTCTTTCCTTTACTCTATTTGGATTTTGTTCTTTATTTTTGGCATAATATTAGATTGGCTATTTTAGATTTTTCTTGTTTCTATACATTTATGTAGTTATGGTGTTAAAGTCTCCTGCTATTACTGTGTTGTCAGAGTTTTCCTGATGAACAGATTTCTACTAAGTATTTTCTACTAAGCTTTGCTTTACTGTGTTACTATAATTTTTGATCTACGGATTTTAACAAATGCTTATCTTTTTAATTTTAAATAAATTATCTCATTGAATCACTGTGCAATCCACAATTACAAAGTTGTTCATGATTGAGTTTCAATCAGTGCCCAATATCCATCCCTTTGACAATAGACATTTTCTGCCACCAATGACCCAGTTTCCCTTGCACCCTTTTCCCTACCTTACTCTGTAGCTGATTTTGATTCTTCTCTCCCTCTTCTTTTATTCTTTTAGACATTGTGGTTTGAAATATTGTTAGTGGAGAGATATTGTGCATATCACTTTATCTCCTTTCAACATCTAGTTCTTATCCAAAGTGATATCATTTCCAACTATCAATATCATAGTAGTGTCCTAGTGGCAAGTTTCCTACTATGAATTGGCCCTCCTGGCCCTTGTCTTTATTATCTTTGGATATTATTACCATACTATCTTTTTATTTATACCACAATAACTCTATGTTTGTCTATCTCTCTCTCCTCTGACTCACTTTACTCAGCATAATTCTCTCCATATCCATCCATGTATAAGCAAATTTCATGAATTCATTTTTTCCTAACAGCTGCATAGTATTTCATTGTTGTAGATAGAAATACCACAGTTTCTTTGCCCATTCCTCTGTTATCTGGCACTGGGTTGTTTACAGATTCTGGCTATTGTGAATAGTGCTGTAATGAACACAGGAGTGCAGAGGGCTTTTCTGTGTTACGTTTCTGGGCCCCTTGGCTATATTTCTAGGAGCAGGATTGGTAGATTATATGCAAGCTCAATTTCAATTTTTTTTGTTTTTGTTTTTGTTTTTGTTTTGGGGCCACATCCGGCTATGCTCAGGGGTTACTCCTGGCTATCTCCTCAGAAATCGCTCCTGGCAGGCACGGGGGACCACATGGGACACCGGAATTCGAACCAACTACCTTAGGTCCTGGATCGACCGCTTGCAAGGCAAACACCACTGTGCTATCTCTCCGGTCCCATCAATTTCTAGTTTTTTTTTGTTTTGTTTTGTTTTGTTTTTTGTTTTTTGGACCACACCCCGTGATGCTCAGGGGTTACTCCTGGCTATTCGCTCAGAAGTCGCTCCTGGCAGGCACGGGGGATCATATGGGGAACCGGGGGATTGAACCGCAGTCTGTCCTAGGTTAGCGCAGGCAAGGTAGGCACCTTACCTTCAGCGCCACCAATTTCTAGTTTTTTAAGGAATATTCATGTTCTTTTTCAAAAAAGCTGAACCAGTTGACATTCCCACCAGCAATGAATGAGAGTCCCTTTCTCCTCATATCTGTACCAACACTGGTTATTCTTGAACTTTTTAATGTACACTAGTCTCTACAGTATGAAATGGTATCTCATTGTTGTTTTAATTTGTATCTCCCTGGTGATTAATGATGTGGAGCATTTATTCATGTGCCTTTTGGTCATCCGTAGTTCTTCTTTGAGGAAATGTCTATTCAATTATCCTCTCCATTTTTTTGATGGGGTTAGATTTTTTCTTGTGACATTCTACCAGTGCCTCATAAATATTAGATATTAATCCCTTATCAAATAGGTATTGGGTGAATAGTTTCTCTCACACCATGGGCAGTCTTTGTATTCTGGCCACTGTTTTCTTTGAGGTGCAGAATCCTCTTAGTTTAATGTAGCTTAATTTCTTTATCTTTGCTTCCACTTGGTTGGCCACTGGTGTTTTATCCTTGAAGATGTCTTTGTCTTTAATCTATTTTGATTTGACCTTTGTGTGTGGCATTAAAGAAAGGCCTGAGGTCAGAAGGTGATACCTCCCACTTTTTTTTTTCTGCCAAAGGATTTTTTTTAGCTATTTGTGGAGGCTTATTGCTCCATATAAATTTCAGGAGTGTTTGATATATTTCTTTGAAAAATATCATGAGTTTTTTACATGGTATTTGAAAATAGATTTCATGATATAAAATCATGATTTTATATTTATTATATTTTATATATAATCATATTTGGAAAATATCCTTATATGGGTTGCATTAAATCTGTACAATGCTTTAGGAAGTATTGACATTTTAATGATGATAATTCTCCAAATCCATGAGCAGGGGATGTGCTTCTTCCTTATGTCCTCTTTTATTGCTTAAAGCAGGGTTTTATATTTTTCTTAGATCTTTCACTTCTTTAGTTAAGTTGAATCCAAAGTACTTGATTTTCTAAGGCACAATTATGAATGGAATTTTTAAAGTTTCTTTTTTCTCTTTTATTATTTGCATATAAAAAAGTCATGGATGGGGCTGGAGTGATAGCACAGTGGTAGGGTGTTTGCCTTGCATGAGGCCAAGCTGAGATCCCCCTGAGCCTGCCAGGAGCAATTTCTGAGCACAAGTCAGGAGTAAACCCCTGAGTGCAGCCAGGTGTGACCCAAAAACCAAAAAAAAAAGTCATGGATTTTGTTTCTGATTTTTGTAGTCTGCCATTTTACTATACAAATTTATTATTTTTCTTTTCTTTTCTTTTATTTGGTTTAATTTGGTTTTGGCTATATTTTGGACCGCATCTGGTGATGCTCAGGGGTTACTCCTGGCTATGTGCTCAGAAATCACACCTGGTTTGGGGGACCATATGTGATCTGGGAGATCTAACAGCGGTCCTTCCTGCCTCAGTCACATGCAAGGCAAACACCCTACTACTGCACCACCTCTCCAGCCTCAAATATATCATTTTTTAAAAGCTTTTTGTAGAATTTTTAATATGTTCTAAATATAGTACTAATACCATCTGCAAACAGTGAGAGCTTGATTTCTTTCTTTTCTAAGTGGATGCCTTTGATGCCCTTTTCTTGCCTAATTGCTGTCATGCTATCACAAGTGTTTCCAGTACTATATTGAATAGATATGGTGAACATGGGAAACTTTGTTTTGGGCCAGATCTTAGAAGAAAGGCTTTTAATTTTTCCCTAATTGAATATATTCATGTTTGCTAATGGATTGTGGTAAATTACTTTGACTATATTTAGGAAAGTTCCTTTAATTCCCATCTTGTTGAGTTTTTATCATGAATAGGCAATGAATCTTGTCAAAAGTTTTCTCTGCATCTATTGATATGATCGTATGACTTGTATTTTTCTATAATTGATATGTTGCATTATGTTGATTGACTTGCATATGTTAAACAATCCTTCCCTTCCTGGGATGAATTCTACTTGATTCATTTTCTACCCAAACCTAAAAAAGATCCATTGTAAGCCCTCTTTTAGGAGCTGTAAGTACTCTCAAACTTTTTAAACAGGGGGCCAGTTCACTGTCCCTCAGATCGTTGGAGGCCAGACTATAGTAAAAACAAAAACTACGAAAAAATTCCTGCATATATCTTTTTTTTTTTTTTTTTTTTTGGTTTTTGGGTCACACCCGGCAGTGCTCAGGGGTTACTCCTGGCTCCATGCTCAGAAATTGCTCCTGGCAGGCACGGGGGACCATATGGGGCACCGGGATTCGAACCGATGACCTTTTGCATGAAAGGCAAACCTATCTCCCAGTCCCCATATATCTTATTTTGAAGTGAAGAAACAAAATGGGAACTAATACAGTATGTGGCCCTTGGGCCGTAGTTTGAGGACCACTGCTTTAAAGGTTTGAAAGGATTCACTAGTGAATCCATCTGGGCTTCAGCTTTTATTTCAGGGAAGCCTTTTGATTACCATTTCAATTTCCTCCATAGTGATAGGTTTGTTTATGCATTCCATGCTATCTTGGTTCAACCTTGGGAGGTCATAGGAGTCCAAGAATTTATCCATTTCTTCTAGATTCTCTCACTTTGTGGCATATAGATTCTCAAAGTAATCTCTGATTATCCTTTGAATTTCTGTAGTAGCTGTTGTGGCATCCCCCATTTCATTCCTGTTTCATTTTATTAGAGTTTTTTCTCTCTCCTTTATTTTTTCAAAGAACCAACTCTTACTTTTATTGATCTTTTGGATTGCTTTTTGGGTTTCCAGTTTATTAATGTCTGCTCTAAGTTTTATTTTTTCCTTTCTTTCGCTTGATTCGGGCTCATTTTGTTGATTATTTTCTAATTTTTTTACCCATATCATTAAGATATTTATGTATGCCTTTCATTCTTTCCTGATAAATGCTTGTAAAGCTAAAATTCTTCCTCTTAATATAGCTTTTTCTGTGTCCCATAAATTCTGATAATTTGTGTCCTCATTCTCATTTGTTTCCAAGAATCTTCTGACTCCTCTCTGACCCACTGGTTGTTTAGGAGTAAGCTGCTCATTTGTTGATTTCCACGTGCTAGAGCTATTTCTCCATTTCTGTTGGTAACTCGCTTTTATTTCAATGCATTAGAGTTGAAAATATAGTTGATACATTTTATATCCTTTTGATATTATGGAGGTATGTTTTGTAACCCAGCATGTGGTCTATCTTGGAGAATGTTCCATATGCATTGGAGAAGAATATGTATTTGATTTTTGGGGAATGAAAAGTCCTATATATATGTTGCATTATATATAATATATATACTATATTTTATATATTATATACTTTATATTATATTATATATAATTATATTATATTATATATTATAATATATATATCTTCCATTTTCTCTTTCAAAACCAGTATACTCTTGTTGAGTTTTGCCCTGGTTGATCTATCAAGAGGTGGTGAGTGATGTTGAATTCTCCAACTATTATTGTGTTTCCATTTGTGTCTGTCTTCAAATCTGTTAGCAGTTGGTTTAAGTGTATTTTGCTGACCTTAAAGGAAAAACTGAAAGGTCTACTTTAAGACAAGAGAGACCAACAAACACAGCAAACTTATCCACAAAGATGCCATTAAATCCTATGAAATTCATATCCCTCAATGTCAATGGACTAAATGCACCAATTAAAAGACACAAAGTGGCAAAATGAGTCAAAAAAGTTGAACCCAATCTTCTGCTGCCTACAAGAAACACACCTGAATAGTCAGAACAAACATAGACTCAAAATCAAAGGCTGGAGGAAAATCACTCAAGCAAATAATACCCTTAAAAAAGCTGGAGTGGGGGCCCGGGAGATAGCATGGAGGTAAGGCGTTTGCCTTTCATGCAAAAGGTCATCCGTTCGAATCCCGGTGCCCCATATGGCCCCCCGTGCCTGCCAGGAGCAATTTCTGAGCATGGAGCCAGGAGTAACCCCTGAGCGCTGCCGGGTGTGACATAAAAAAACAAAACAAAACAAAACAAAACAAAAAAAAAGCTGGAGTGGCCATACTAATATTTGATGACACCAACTTTAGACTCAGAAAAGTGGTAAAGGACAAAAATGGACACTATGTATTAATCAAGGGATATGTGCAACAGGAAGAAATCAGACTATTAAACATATATGCACCCAATGAGAGACCAGCAAATTATCTAATACAATTACTGACAAATCTGAAAGAAGACATAAATAATAACACAATAATTGTGGGAGACCTCAACATGGCCCTGAAATGGAAGAAAGAGAACTAGTAGATATAATAGGACACTCCATCCCCAAAAACCTGTGTACACAGTCATCTCCAATGTATATGGGTCATTCTCCAGGATAGACTACATGCTGGCACATAAAACATACCTCCATAAAATCAAGAGGATAGAAATTTTGCAGAAATTTTGCTGACCACAGGCTCTGAAATTAGATGTGAACTACAAAGGGACACAGAAGATAAACTTTAACAATTTGAAATCAAACAGTCTGCTACTGAACAATCAGTGGGTCTGAGATGAAATCAAAGAGGAAATCAAAACTTTCCTGGAAACAAATGATAATGAAGACACAAACTGCCAGAATCTATGGGACACAGCAAAAGTGGTCTTGAGAGGTTCTGTGATAAATCTGCTGTAGCTGTTTAGGATAATTTTAAATGTAGTTTCCTTTTTAATCTTGCTACTTTTAGTAATCTATGTTTATAGATTTCTTCATTATGACTAGCATGTATCTTGGGGTGTTTTTATGTAGGTCTCTTTTAGCTGGTATTCTTCAGGCATCCAGGATGTGGGCACATGCACTCTTTAGCTCTGGAAACTTCTCAGCAATGATGTCTTTGACTATTGCTACTTCATAGGGGGTTTCTCCTTGGCTCTTTTGGATTCCTGTGATTCTTATGTTGTTTCTGTTTAATTTATTGCAAAGTTCTCATATTGTCTATTCATTTATTTTTATGATTTTACTCCCATCTTCTGTTCTTTTATTTTAAACTATTTTCCTCTTCTGTTATCTGGAAGTGTTATGTAGCTCATCTTGAGCTCACTAATTCTGTCATCAGCATCTAGCTAATTTGCTAATGAGACCTTCCAATGAGTTTTTCACTTTTCCTATCAAAATTTTCAGTTCTGTCATCTCTGATCTCAGTTTTCTCAATTCTACTCACATATCCTCATGAGTAGTGGTCCTCAAACTATGGCCCACAGACCATATATTGTATTTGCTCCCATTTTGTTTCTTCACTTCAAAATAAGATATATGCAGTGTGCATAGGGATTTGTTCATAGTTTTTTGTTTTTACTATAGTCCGTCCCTCCAACTGTCTGAGGGGCAGTGAAATGGCCTCCTGTTTAAAAAGTTTGAGGACCACTGCTTGAGTATTAACTGTCGTTTCCGTGATTTTCCTTAATATCCTCAACATTTTGTTCCATCATTTCCTTGATTTTCCTTAACAACATCAACATTTTCTCTCTAATGGCTGATACTAGTTGGGTCTTCAAAACTACCATCCTCATTTACTAAGCATGGTGGGTTCTGCATGGCTTTCCCATTGTGACATTTTCAGGGTGGTAGACTTTTTTATGTTTTAGTGTGACTCATTGACTAGAAGGAATGCACAACCATGAAGCAAAGTGCTCTTCTAGAGGACATTGTCCTGCAGTGTAAATGGCTCTTCTGGGGTCATGAGTGGCACCACAGTGGGTAGGGCATTTGTCTTTCATAGAGCCTGGGTTCTATTCCTAATATCTCATTTGAATTGCCAAGTCTACTAAGAGTAAATTCTGAGTGTAGAGCTCAGGAGTAACCTGAGTGCTGTTAGATATGGTGCAAAAACTAAAACAAAAGCAACGAAAAAAAAAATGAAAGAAAATGCCTCTTCTCTTCTGAGTCACAAAAAAGACCCTTGTACTGGTCTACAGATTTTGTTTAAGGTCTAGTCTATTATAAATATATTAGCTTTATTTTTATTGTCATTTGTATGAGTCTCTCTTTGTATTTCTCACTGGCTTGTATTTATGTGTGCCTACATCAGAAGTGGGTCTTTCGGTGGCAATGTGTAAATTAACTTGTTTACTTATTGTTTACATGTTCTCTTACATGCCTAGCTGTGCTAGGGCTTACTCTTGACTCTGTGACTCTGACTCTTGGTGGGCCTTAGAGGACCATATGGGTTGCCAAAAATCTAAGCCGGGTTGGTTGCATGCAAGGCAAATGTACTATTATTCTGACCCTTCAGCCTCTCTCTTTGGAAACTTGTAATTTTACATTTAAAGTGAGTATTGATATATTGTCTTCTTTTGGTTCATTTCCTTTTGATAATCTGTTTTTATTACATTTTATCTGTATATGCTGGACTGTTTTTCAATTGATTGCAGTTTAATTTTGGGTTTCTTCTGGCTTTGTCCTTAACATTTGGAGTTTTAAATATAATATGTCTTGGTGTGAATTTCTGTGGGTTTATTTTGTTTGGAACTTTGAGCTTCCTAGGCCTGATTCCAATGTAATCATATTCAGGACTTTTCTAACTGATACATTCTATTAAAAATAGTAAAGTTTTGGGGGTCAGAGCATTAGCACAGCAGGAGGGCATTTGCCTTGCATGCAGCCGTCCCGGGACAGATCCAGTTTCAATCCCTGGCATCCCATATGTTCCCCAGAGCCTGCTAGGAGCAATTTCTGAGTTCAGAGCCAGGAGTAACCCCTGAATGCTACCGGGTGTGGCCCAAAAATAAAAACAGTTTAAGTTTTGTTGTAAAGGTTTAGATATCAGGATTCCAGTGTTGTTGATTCTGTTTTTTTTTTTTTTTTTTTTGATATTTAGGTCTTTCATTACTTAACCTCACTGATATACCTTTGTCCTTTTGACATCTAACCCCTGATATTTATTATCTGTCTTTTTCCCATTCCCCTTTTCTTTTTCTCCCTATACTGTGAGGTCAAGGGTGGTCTGGGCATATCCCTTTTTAAATTATTGCATTCCTTCATCCAGTTATTCTAAATATCACATATAAGGGATATCATCCTGAGTTTATCGTTCTTCTGGCTTACCTCATTTAACACGATACCTTCCAGTTCCATCTACGTTGTAGCAAATTACATGCTTTCATTATTCCTTACAACTGTGTAGTATACCATTGAGAATAAATACAACTTCTTCATGAACTGTTCATCTGTAGTTGGACATCTAGTTTGATTTCAAATCTTAACTATTGTATTAACAGTGTCTGTCAAGATGGCAGGCATAGAGTGTGGTATGGTATGGGAGAGAATTTGGGATTATTGGTGGAGGAAAGTTGTCAATGGTGGTTTAATTGTATGTCTAAAACTCAACTATGAACACCTTTGTGAATTATGGTGTTTTAACAAAATTAAAATAAAAAAAGTTGAAACAAAATTTATATTGTAGCTCAAAATGACTATTTGTTCTCATCATGTAGCTACAGGGGCAAGTTTTAATGAAAATAATCAATTAGAACAATTATCATGCAAACACTCTATTTTTGGAATTGTATAGTGTTGTTTATGTAAACATTTCAATGGGATTATTATGTTACTGACCCTGCCCTGATTGGTGATTGTGCCCTATCCAAGGTGTGACCTGGCATTCTGCTCCCACCCTAGGGTGGTATCTGATTCTGCTCCCACCATTGGGTGGTACCTGATCCTGCTCCCACCATTGGGTGGTACCTATTCTGGGGGATAAAGCAAGGGTCTGTGGAAGGCGAGGGGCTTTTGGCTGGAACTGATGCTGAAGCTTTGGCTTCAGTCTTGTCCTCCGAATAAAATCGATTATTTTCACAAGCCTGACTGTCAGCTAGCCTTTTACCTGCGGCTTCACCTCAGAACTGCGGGCTGAACGGGGTGGCAGACGCGTGCTCCAGGCTGGAGGGGAAAGACCTCATCCTCCATTCCTCCATCAGTCAACCCCATCAAGGGCTGACTTGTACAGTATAGCATATAACCTTCTCCTTTCAGGCACCTATAGAAGATGAATATTATTCTGTTTCGTGCTGTGTTATATGTTTGTAAGCATCTTGCCTTAAAAATAAATGTTTCGGGGCCCTGGAGATAGCATGGAGGTAAGGCGTTTGCCTTTCATGCAAAAGGTCATTGGTTCGAATCCCGGTGCCCCATATGGTCCCCCGTGCCTGCCAGGAGCAATTTCTGAGCATGGAGCCAGGAGTAACCCCTGAGCACTGCCGGGTGTGACCCAAAAACCAAAAAATAAATAAATAAAAATAAATAAATTTTTCTTTTTGTAGCTATTCTTTTTTTTTTTGGGGGGGGAGCATAACCGGTGATGCTCAGGGGTTACTTCTGGCTATGCACTCAGAAATCGCTCCTGGCTTGGGGGACCATATGGGACGCCAGGGGATCGAATCGTGGTCCTTCCTAGGGTAGTGCGGGCAAGGCAGAGGCCTTACCGCTTGCGCCACTGCTCCAGCCCCCTTGTAGCTATTCTTGGTGAGATCATTGCTCCTTCTTGGGGTTCAATGATGGGTTCTGAGGCAACTAACTTCTCTCTGTATTTTTCAGGTCGGTTATTTTATTGGGGGGGGGGTGCCATACCTGGTGGTGCTGAGGAGTTACTCTTGGTTCCGTGCTCAGAAATCACTCCTGGTTCTGGGACCATAGGGGACGCTGGAGATTGAACTCACATCCATCCTAGGTCAGCTGTATGCAAGGCAAATGCCCTACCACTTTGCTACCACTCCAGCCCTGGTTATTACATTTTGGAGGTGCGTGTGAATTGGGTTAAATTCGGTGTTTCTCAGAGGTTATTCCTAGCTATGTGCTCTTGGGTACTTGGGTGGGGGGGAGCATATGTGATGCCTGACATAAAAGTCAAGTGCCTTCATCACATTTTATCTTTTAGCCCTGTTTTTTATCTTCTTCAGTTATGTGATTTTGTGAGGTACTTTGTCTTGTTGAAGTTCTAACTGAAAAGGCATTTACTTTGAGTTTGGTGAGCATCTTTATAGAAATTATTTTAGTTTATTATATGATACATTGAATATCTCACTTTTTTCTATTTTTATCTTTATTTAAACATCTTGATTACAAATATGATTGTGATTAGGTTTCATTCATGTAAAGAGCATTCCCCTTCACCAGTGCAACATTTCCACCACCAATGTCCCAAATCTCCCTCCATCCTACCCTACCCCCACCTATACTCTAGACGGGCTTTCTAATTCCCTCATTCATTCACATGGTTATGGTAGTTCTCAGTGTATATCTCTCTTATTAAAATCTTGTTTGAGAATTTTACCTTTTTTTGTCTTTTTGTTTTTGTTTTGTTTTGCCCCAATGACTCCTGGCTATGTGCTTAGAAATCGCTCCTGGTTTGGGGGACCATATGGGATGCTGGGGATCAAACTGAGGTATGTGAGTCGTGTGCAAGGCAAGCACCCTACTGCTGCACTACCACTCTGGCCCTGAAAGTTTTATCTTGTCTTTTCTTTTGGGACATACTCCTGTCCTATTGCCTAAATTGCTAGGTGAACAGTTGCCCTGCCCAGTCTTAGAACAGCAGTCTGGTGAACAAGATTGCTCATTTTGCTTGTATTTTTGTTGTCTCCCAAACTTCTTTTGGTTTGGTTTTGATTTTGGGGCCATAGCTAGTAGTGCTCAGGGCTAAGCCTAGATTAGTACTGGGAGTATTGGCAGTGCTCAGGGAACAATTTGGACCCTGGACTGAGGCCAGTTCTCCTACATGTAAGGTCTATACTCCTATCTATTGAGTTGTCTACTAGTCTGGATCTCTGGGTAGCCATGCTATATTTGGTTGACGCTCACTGGCATGTGTGTGCTATCCTCCAGAGGTAAGGACTGACAGAGGGAATACGGCAGTGCTTTCAGGTATCAGCTTTCAAAGTCTACCAGTGTGATCAGTCCTGGGACCATCATAATCCTGCTGCCCCCAGCCAAGTCAGGTGTGGGTGTCCCCTCTGGAGAGATGCAGGATTTTGTGTTCTTAACAGGTGTGTGTGTGTGTGTGTGTGTGTGTGTGTGTGTGTGTGTGTGTGTGTGAGTGTGTTGGGCTATACCCC
>PVKC010007713.1:0-29152 GCA_004027635.1 Crocidura indochinensis
CATGCCGTCGCCGACCCCCATCTTTGGGCCATTTGAGCACCCGGTTCTGGGGACAAACAGTTGACCACCACCTGCAGCGCCACCGCAGGTGCTCTGTTTTCCTGGTCTCCCGGGCACTGTGGCACACCACCATCTCCAGGACAATGGCATCCACCTTCCTGGACCTACCCCCAGGGTTAGTATGCCCACAATATGCCCCCCTGTTAACTCTGCGCCTGTACTCCTTCCTGTCCCTACCACCCCTGCTGCAATTACTCAGCTTAACATTCGCACGGGTAGGAACATTCTGGTTCCTTCTCTTATGAGACTTTGATATCAATCCCATGGCAAACTTCTGTCCATCCCACTGTCCGTATTAATATCCAGTGTGCCAGGAGCTGCAACATTCAGGAAGAAGAGCTTCTCTCCTCTATTAGCTTTGTGGAGCAAGGGGAACAGGAATGTTAGGCCCTAGATTCTAAACCTAGATCAAGTTACCCAACCAGCTCAGGGCTAGTGGATGTCCAGGGAGAGTCATGTAGTAGAAGTACCTGGAGTTTTCATTTTCTGAGAGACTCCCGGTGGGGAAAGAACCAAGGAGCTTCCCGTAATTTATTCTCCACAGCAAGGTCTCAGAAAAATGCATTTATCGAAGCTGTGAGAATTCTTTGTTGTTGCCTCTGTACAAAGACAGAAAATGAATAAAAATCTCATTCATTTTGAACATATTGGTTGTTCTGAATCTGTTATTTGGAGACAGGGATGATGGGGGGATGACAGCTTATAGAGCTACCACTGACTCCTGAAGCTTCTTGGAGAGCAGAAACAGTGTGTCATCTCCTCGAGAGGAAGATTGAGGTGATCTCAGCCTTCAGAAAATGTAGAGCAGCAACCATCACCTTGCAAAAAGATTATCAATGGCTATTTACCCCCAGAAGAAGTTCTTTCCTGATCAACAAGAATTTGGGGAGCAGAGGTGGACATGAGGGAATATGTGAATATCTGGGTGGGGCAAGAAGCACAGATACTTACACTTGAGGGAGGATATTCTGAGTCCCAACTGGAAAGACCCTCTCAGAAGGGATGCCCATTCTAGGACTGTCTCTAGCCCTGGTTATGGGATACTTAACAGAAGTGTTAGATCACTGTGTAGTGTAGGATCACTGAATGAATGGCCCCCACACCCCAGGGGTTCCAAAACCTGAGAGGAGGGAAGTAAAGCCTCCTGGGAGAGAAGAAAGTGAGAATAGGTGGGATAGCCTTTTGGGAAGAAATTTGTTCAGGACATCAAAGTGTATGTATTTTTCCTCTTGAACCATCATGCATCCCCCTCAGAGGTGCGTACAGGCATAGCCCCTACATGCTGATCAGATTGTCCCCCCAAAATCCTGCTGCTGCTGGGTTATGTGCGTAGTTCTGCAAGAATGTGACCAGATATAGCTTCCTATATAGGATATATTAGGATCCTCTCAATAGTCAAATGGACGACAATACAAAAAGACCCCACTCGTTGCATAGACATATACCTACCATGATACAAATGCCCTTGCAGGAGTCGGGACATTTTACTCTGAATTCAATCATTCATGATTATAGAAGTTCAAGGATATATGTGGGGAACTCATGCAAATGTGGTTTTGGGTAAAAAGATACAAATATCTCATTTCTAAGATCTTCAGGAAAAAGTATCATCCAAGAAATCAACGAAGAGGAGATATTTCTCCAGGTGACAACACGTTTTGCTAGAAATTCTTTCTGAATGGCTGTTCATAGACAAAACAGCCAGTGATTCAAAGGACTGCTCCATATACATTGTACTATAGTCCCGCTTTCTGTCTCTAATTAGAATTAATTTAACCATGTATAGTTATAAACTATTTATTTATGTTTAGTTATAATTTATTTAATTATAACTCAGCCTGAGAGATAGAAAACCAGACCTTACATTGCTCTCTGTAACCTGTCCCCAAGTTTCACCTGAGAGCAAGAATGCAAAGCCAATTCCGAAATTTACTACAATATCTCTTGACCAGAATTATGACCAGGAGTCAGAGAAGAATAAAGTTTCTGTAGGGGCCCATCATGAAGATTCCTATATATTTTAATATATAAAACTTTTATGTATTTGTTGACACTAGCCCCACATCCATTTATTCTGGAATTTGTTCAGCCCTCTGGAAAATCATGGTGACATCTGCATTTCAAAGTAGAATATGTTATGTACTACAAATCCCAGTTACAAGTCTCTCAATAATTTTTAGCTCTAGGATTGAAATCTCACTCCATATTTATCTGGCAAGCTCTCCTCTTCATTGCTTTTCTATATAGGCAATATAGCCAACCATCAATCAGCCAATATAACAAACAAACACAAACTATTTACAAATAGGCCATACAGTCTGCTTCCTAATGCTCAGAATCCCATCTCTCTGCTCTGTTCAGAATTCTATCCTACAAAGGGTTGATCATAAGTCAATTAAATAGTAAATGAAATTTTCACAAATTACCTTCTCACCCTTTTATTCCTTTCTTGCTTTAGAAATTAGTGTCCTTATAAAAGCAGCTTCTCCAATATCTGTATTGACAAAGACCTATACTC
This sequence comes from Crocidura indochinensis, assembly GCA_004027635.1. Classification (NCBI taxonomy): domain Eukaryota; kingdom Metazoa; phylum Chordata; class Mammalia; order Eulipotyphla; family Soricidae; genus Crocidura; species Crocidura indochinensis. The sequence continues at coordinate 2,579 of PVKC010007713.1, forward strand.
TAGTCTCCAAGGCTCATACACCTCCTGTCATGGTTCCTTCTCCCGCTCAGTCAGAGGCATATAACATACTTTCACATTTAGATCTGCTTATTCAAATAAATGCTAAAACCCAAACTGGAGCATCCTTCTTTCCTGTAGCTCTTCCCTAACTCTTTCTGTGATATTGTGACAGGTATTATCAAGTAGCTACTACCTTGATGACATTAAAATCTACAGAACATCTTAACTTCTGTCCTTAGGACATCAGCTTCATGCCCTTTACAATGGTTTCACAAATATATACAATGTTAGTGATTAAAACATAAAAGTTATGAAGGGGCTGGAGCAATAGCACAGCAGTAGAGCATTTGCCTTACATGTGACTGACCCAGGATGGACCTGAGTTTGATCCTAGGAGTTCCATATGGTCCCTGAGTGGAGAGTGATTTCTGAGCACATAGCCAGGAGTAAGCCTTGAATGTCACTGGGTGTGGCACAAAAAACAAACAAATAAAAACACAAAAATAAGCTATGAAGCTTCACAAGCTTGGGCACTAAGTTCAACTCTGCTTAGTTCCATTTTCAGAAGTATTATTAAACACTTCCCTCAATCTCATATACTGTTGTCACTTAAACGCATTGAACACAATATCTATAGAGCCTAGAAGTACACAACAATCCTCTTTATAAGACATTTTATATGACCTCAATTGTTCAATATGTTTAGAAGAAACATGTGGGAAAATAATTTTTCTTTGAACAAATATTATTGAAAAAAATCATAGTTGTTCTAAAAGATGCCTCTCTTTCTCTGATTCAAATTTTTATCAAAATAAAGTATTGGATAAAAGTTACCTATGTTACAAACTATAAGGAATAGCATCAAAATCACAGATATTGCTTTCTATTTTGGAGGATGTGCAGAAACCAAAATATAGATGAAAAGCTTTTTGAGTGGAAGGATTAACCTGAGTTCTCAGCAGTGCTATTGATAATTAAAATTTAATCCATTGCAGTATCAATTTAGTACTTTCTCATCCTATTAAATTCTTTTTAGTAAAATTTAGAATTGTACTCCCAGATATGTATTAAAGGAATAATATAATAATATTTTGTATTAAAAGATATGCCCGGGGGCCCGGGAGATAGCATGGAAGTAAGGCGTATGCCTTTCATGCAAAAGGTCATCGGTTCGAATCCCAGTGCCCCATATGGTCCCCCATGCCTGCCAGGAGCAATTTCTGAGCATGGAGCCAGGAGTGACCCCTGAGCACTGCCGGGTGTGACCCAAAAACCAAAAAAAAAAAAAAAAGATATGCCCAACAAACACTCAGAAACTAATGTTCTGAGAACATCTACTCATGAATATCAAAAGGTTACCAATTAGTAAATATCCATCTACCCATGAGTAAAAAATACATGGTTCTTCCATATATATTAAGAGACCATTTTCATGAACAACATTTATAGCCATTAATTTGGGGTCAGGCATAATCCTGAGTTTAACATATGTCCAGATTACAGGTAGTGTTTGTGACCAAAAATGAACTGATGAGATGCAATCTAAAACTTCAAAGAGAAAAGCAGATCAGAAAAGCCCGAAGAGATAGCACAGCGTGTTTGCCTTGCAAGCAGCTGATCCAGGACCAAAGGTAGTTGGTTCGAATCCCGGTGTCCCATATGGTCCCCCGTGTCAGCCAGAAGCTATTTCTGAGCAGACAGCCAGGAATAACCCCGGAGCACTGCCGAGTGTGACCCAAAAACAAAAGCAAAAACAAAAAAAAAGCAGAATGTATTATCTGGGTTAGATATAATACAAGCAGAATGTATTATTGGTGTCATTACATGGCAGTATGAAAGACTGGTGCTAGAAAAAAATGGCAATTTAGGGCACAGGGACATTGGGGACACAGGAGTGTGCATTGATCATCATCCTGTTGAACAGGGTAGACTGAAAGAGCTTCTATGCCAGTTTGTCTGCTTCACACTTCATGAACTCTTGTCGATAATAACAGTGAGAATATGAATTAAGGCATGACAGTAAGACCACAGTTACCTTGAATTCCAAGATTGACTGACTTTAGCTGAGGTCTTCAAAGTGAGAGGTGAATAGTTGCTGGAATGGAAAACTCAGCTTAATAATGATAGACCTTTAGACAAATCACTAAATATCTTTAAGACTCAGTTTCTTATGTGTCAAAGGGACTCAAAAGTTTTCAACTCTAGGATCTTGTTGAGACAAATATATGAGATGAACCCTGAAGAGTATTGTGGAACCCCAGAAACATGCAGAAATATTGAGAATTCAAATTTTTCTTTGAAGCCAGCGCCAAGGCATAGGGCACACACTGACAGAGGCTAGGAGCAGAGTCCTGACTGCTGGAGCAGCCGCTGGGCACACAGAAGAGCCACATTAAAAGTGTAAAGAGTCACATGTGGCTCAGGAGCTGCAGCTTGCCGACCACTGGTCTAGACAATAGTATTTGAACTTTCTATTATGTCATTTCAAGATCTTAGTGAATTTGACATGCACGTTATACACTTCAACTTGAAACATTTTTCTCCTGACAATGACTAAATTTTCTCTTCTAGGAAGTCACTTCTTAATTTGAACTATTTATAATATAATTTTTTCAAATTTGGAAATTTTTCTTTATCTCATCCTGGTTTTTTTGTTTTTTTTGTTTTGTTGTTTTGTTGTTTTGTTTGTTTGTTTGTTTGTTTGTTTTTGGTTTTTGGACCACACCCGGTGACGCTCAGGGGTTACTTCTGGCTATTCGCTCAGAAGTTGCTCCTGGCAGGCACGGGGGACCATATGGGGAACCAGGGGATCGAACCGAGGTCCGTCCTAGGTTAGCGCAGGCACCTTAACTCCAGCGCCACCGCCCGGCCCCTCATCCTGTTTTTTATTTGTATGTATTATAAGATCCAGAATGCATCAGAAAGCATCATCAAAAATTTGACTTGAACTATGCTGATCCAAGTTACTAATTCCTTTGGTTCTGAAAGAAATTTGATTCCTTTGTACTGAAGGCAACTGTGTTACTAAACTCTCTGCCACTATGTAAGAATTCCCTTCCTGCCAGTATTCAGAAAGCTACTGATGCCTCCTTTAAAACACTGACACTGTCTTAAAAGCTGTTATGCATTGAATTTTCAATAATTGTATGTTTAGAACAGAACTAGCATCTGTTCACTTAACAGTTTCCAAGATCCTTCCATATATATAAGAATTGTTATAAAACAATTTATAGTTTGTAACAAGTCTGTACGAGTCACCTGTTCTTGTATCACATTGAACCCTAAATTAATTTTATATTATTTTGAAGAGTAAATACTATGGACATATAGTATGTGAATATTTACATTTAGGTAATTACTTAAACTTTAATTTAGCTTTTGAGAGTTGTTTATATTTCAGGACTTGTTATCATCACCATACCCGTTACTTAAGAATGGAGCTGCCTACCTGTATTAATACAGACCTTTACTTTTATCCTCTTTCTCTATGAAAACCCAGAATCTTAAGACACAAACATTTATTTGTTCACACAGTTTGCAATATTAGCATTTCAGGAGAAGTTTCTCCAACTGATTCTAGCTCTGAGAGTCTCAAAAGTTAAATGGAGAAACTGACCTGGAATACAATCAGCTAAAGCCTTGAAAAGGGCATATATTTCTATGCTTAATCGATGCCATAGTTGTTGGCAAGAACTGTAAGCTCAGCAGCTTTTGAACAGACGCCTCAGTTCTTTGCTACACAGTTACACCCACAGAGTTACAATTCTCAATGCAAATAATAAGAGAGGAAAAAGAGAAGGTTATAAAGATACTTTCTTGTACAACTTAATATAAGATATAACACATAATTACTTTTTCTGAATTCTATTTGCCATAGGACTAAATCTCACACTATGCATGAATATCTGTCTGAGCCCCATGTGTATACATGTTGTGTATAGAATACTGTAGAAGGTTTCTATATGGTATCAGACGTTTGACCTGTAGAACTGTGAGACTACAAAATTGCTTTGAACTTTGAGTTTGTAGGATTTTTTTTCCTGAGAGGTAAACAACTATATTTTCTTTTGTGATTTCCTGGTTATCATCAAGATAAGTACTTAAACTTTTTTCCTTTTTTTTTTAAACAGTTCATTCATTGAGTTTGGTGACTTTTAGCATATTTGAACATTTTGTTTAATAATTCTCTTTATAGTCTTTAATGTATGAGTGGTAAAAAAATGTAGGATTCAAAGTCAGTGACTTATCTTTTAAATTTGTTTCTGATTATATTGATAAACAGCTGATTCCAATTTAATGTAATCAAATTGACCAAATATAGTAACTCAGGTTCTTCTTCTGCCTTAAGAAAATAGAATTTATACTTCATTATTAAAAGACCAATAAATATGGGGGCGGAACGATGGCTCAGCGGTAGGGCATTTGTTTGCCTTTAAGTGGCTGACTCAGCATAGACCTTACTGCTGTTGGATCCCCAAGCGTCCCATATTGTCCCCCAAGCCAGGACCGATTTCTGAGCGGGTAGCCAGAAGTAACCCTGAGCGTCACCGGGTGTGGCCCAAAATAATAATAATAATAACAATAATAATAATAATAAATCAATAAATAACATGCTGAGTTTCTCAGAAAGTTTATAAATTGAGAATTAAGCCTTTACTTATACATAAAATCTAGAGGAGAATATAAAACATGAAAAATAGAGAAGAAAAGCAAAGACGAAATTATAGTTTACCTTTGTTTCAATATCTATCTCTTCAGTTCCTAAAAAACATTCTTAAATTTTTACTTAAAATATACGCAGATGGGGCCGGCAAGGTGGCGCTAGAGGTAAGGTGTCTGCCTTGCAAGGGCTAGCCAAGGAAGGACAGCGGTTCGATCCCCCTGTGTCCCATATGCTCCCGCCAAGCCAGGGAAAATTTCAGAGCGCTTAGCCAGGAGTAACCCCTGATCATCAAAAACCAATATATATATATATATATATATATATATATATATATATATATATATATCCGCACAGATAGATAAAAACTATTACCAGGCATCCTATCTTTGCCTTGAAAGTCTTTTTAAAGCCTTGATACTAAGCTTAGAATTACAGCCAGCCAGGATAGCATTTTGCCTGACTTTCACACTAGATCTTACTTATATGTTTCTACTTTTATACAATTTTTTTAACTTTTCATAAGCATACTTTTGGTTTCTGATTTATTTTTCAGTATTTGCACTATTTGTTTGAATTTCCTCTATGATCAAAAGTGTGACTGAATATCACATCTAGAGATAGAATGATTTGGAGTCTAAACATCTGCATTTTTTGCAGATTACTTGAAAATTGGCTTTTAGGTTTCTGTTTTTGTTGCTATTGTTTATTTTCAATTAAAACCAGACAAAGGGAGCCAGATCCACATATTATCATTTAAAGGATAGGGTGGACTCAAATCACACCCGCACAACATTCTATGCTGTGAATTTTATCACACATCTATCATTTTTCTATCTACAAAAGCTTTTGATGTTACACAAAGAGGCAGAAGCTGTAGAGAGTATTCTACATATAATAAGGTTCTTCATTATCTTGAGGATGTATATAAACTATTACATTTGTTTTCAAGTCCAATATTTTTGTGACATCTAGGATTAGTGCCAGAATATCCAAAAGTCAATTATAGTTCTAAAGAAATGATAATCATGGGTATATTTTTATTAAAATATTTTTTCAATAATCTCAGTATCTTATTAACCAGAGTTATAGCCTGGTATAATTCAAAGACAAAAATAAGACTTCTTTTCTTTTTTTTCCTCCTATTAACAGAAAAATATTTATAGATTAAAATTTAAGCATATTTTAAAAATGAGCTTTTCCAGTTAGAAAAACATTGGAAGGCCAATAAGATTTATGATAGGAAACTATATTTGATTTATTTTTTAGAGCTTGCTTAACATTTTAGGTCAGTTAAAAACTGCTTACTATACTCATCAGTAAATATCAATATTACAATATAATCTTGAAGGCTATATGTTTAAACTGAGGAACATTTATTCAGTCATCTTTTTTTTTTTTTTTTGGTTTTTGGGCCACTCCCAGTGACGCTCAGGGGTTACTCCTGGCTATGTGCTCAGAAGTCGATCCTGGCAGGCACTGGGGACCATATGGGAACTGGGGGATCGAACTGTGGTCCGTCCTAGGCAAGGCAGCAGGCACCTTACCTCCTGCGCCACCTCCCAGCTCCCTATTCAGTCATCTTAAAATTCCTTCCCCATTAGATATGTTAAAGAGAAAAATTAGTTCTAAAGTTAAATTCATTTGGAAATTGGTAAAATAAATATTATGTGCAGAGACACATATAGGGTGAATATGCATTTATTTACTTGCATAGACATTTATGGAATATATGCAAATAACTCTAAATATTAGTCAACATTAGCATCTTTTGAGGGAATTGATCCCACACCTGGCAATGCTCAGTTTTACTATTGGCTTTATGCTCAGAGTTCATGTCTGGTGGTACTCAGGAACTAAGGATTGAACCAAAATGGTCATGTGCAACATAAGCTCCTTAACCCTTCTATTTCTTTCTGTCCCCAACATTAGCATTTTACACATTTTGAGAAACAATTTAATCAAATTATATGATCCAGGAAAATGGATTTTCCTAAACTTATTTGACTCTTGGATATCTAATATTTTAAAAATTCCATTTTTACAAGTTATTTATAGGTAGAAACAGTAATTTATTATATTCTGATGAAAGTATTATGTTTAAATTTAGAATATGAACATTGATAGCTTAATATTTATAAATGTAAATATAAAATATATACTACATATCTTTAAACTATATCCTCAATCGTAAAAGAATTTATCTAATAGTGTCCAAATACTTTCAGAATATCTCAAATTTGACACTAAAATATCTCAAGTAAATGATACTGACCATATCTGTTACAGTATTCTCAATCAATATAGCTAAGAAGAAAACAACTTTGTTCTCTTCAAAAAGTGAAAAGTAAGTGTATAATATTCTCCTCCCTTACAATTACATATTGTGTTGATTTATTTTTCTCTAAGACAACATAATTCTGAATATATAAAATGAAAATATGTCCAAGTTAAATAAACAGTCCAAACTTTAACTTAATATTCTCAGATATACATATATTTTATTATGTTGTGATGTACTAAAAAGTGTTGAAGTAAATATGCAAGAATTATTTTTTACTCAGATTTGAAAATTTACTCAGCCAGATAGCAAGCACTGAAAGAGTTATTTTATGCATGAGTGTCATAATTCATATGTATAAACTTACTGTCTACAAATTATGGAGGATGAGCTCAGTTGGGAGGAAATTATTTTTTCAGACTCTTTTAATGAATGAAGTCATTTTTAAAGAGAAACAAATTGTTCATAAGGAGTCCATGGAAATTATATTAATTATATTAATTTAAAATATTATTAAAGCAAAGAAAAATTTAAGTACTAAGAAATATACCATATATTAAATGAAGTTTAATTAGCAGAGACAAAGATATTTGAATCCTAGATTTGTGAGATCATCATGCAATTATAATGATGTCGGTAGTTATAATGACTATCTCTATGTGACATACTCTAGGGAAAACTTGATTATTGACCAGGTTTGAATCAGAAATAATTTTTGTGCTTTTACTATAATACATTGCTGTGGCTGCTTAACTATTTGTAAGCTTAACTAGAACCAAGAAAATAAATAAATGTCTCTAAATCTCAGCCTATTCTTTATATTCAATATTTCACTTTACAAAAGGTAGCATCATCAATTATAAATAAAGGAGGAAAATAGCATTTTCACTAAATTCAGCAAGACGATACCTAGTCAATCAGATTTCTTTCACCTATACCTTAATCCTTCTATATCTTTTTTCACCTATACCTTAATCCTTCTATATCTTTTAAGGATATAGTTCATTACACTTTGAGGATCCCCTCTAAAATAGAACTTGAATCCAACTATGTTTCCATGAGATCTAAGAGAAAAGACTAACTATAGGTGTACTCCATACAACTTTTCCACTTGATGTGGAAGATCTCTTGATTTCTTAATCTGAAATTTTTAGTTGATCGCCAGTATGACATAGTTAGTTCCTAGAAGTTAAAGCTATGAATGAGAACTGTAGGTCATTGAATTTTACCAAAGGTTTATGTATCTCTTTTTAAATGTGTATACTTATATATAGTGTATATGTAATGTTTATAGGCTATATGTACTATATTCTATATAATATATACATATTTAGTCTAGAAGTTGTTAGTGATTGTGAATGATGCTACATTTTAGTTCCTATAAGTCACAAAATATATTACCCCTTTCTCCAAACAAACAGTTTTTGCAAGTTTTTGTCTGTTTGTTTTGTAAACATAGCTATTTGATTCTATAATGGTTATTTGATTAAATGGTAACCTTTGATGTAGACAGATATTAGATGATTTTGGTAACATTAATAGTTAAAAAAAACAACAATTAAGGAAGAGAGATAGTAAAGCAGATAGAGCACTTGTCCTGAACAGAGTCCAAAGTAAACCCCAAGCAATACTGTGTGAGGCCCCAAAATGAACAAACCCCTTTCTACTCCCCACCCCCCAAATGCTATCAAAGAGTTACACAGAAATGTGTTTTACTGCCATGAGTCATATCCAAGAAATAAAATCAAAGAATTGTGTTTACATGAAAATGTGTGAACATTTCTTCAAAAGTAATGGGAAATTTATTAGCACAGCTAAGCAAAAAAGCCAAATGTAGGTTATAGAACCTGGATTCATAATAAACAAATATTTTATAGTTAATAAAGTGTTTGCATAGAAAAAATAGTCAATATCAGCAAATTTAAAAACAATATTCAACAAATTGAGCAGACACTTGAAACAAGTGTCCTCTAATCTTCCGTATCAGTATTAATTTTTTTAAAGTATAACAAATTTTGAGGAATATTTTAAGATCTTCAGTCGAATGCCGGATGCTTCCTATAATAAAAATATATGCTATTTGCTTGAGTATACATAGGAATCCAGGGTATTCTGTGTATTTGTAGATGATAGATATAAGGGTAGTATAAGGTATTGTATAAGTGGATCATAGTTTTGATGCCTGTAAGGAAGCACAATAAATAAGTGTTGAGATACAAATATTGTCTACTTCAGGGAAGAAAATACATTTTGTGATGATTTTTAAAATATTTTTATTAGTGAATCTTTGTCATGAGTCTAAATAAAATACTAGTATCTTCTGACCCAAATCGAAGCTATAAACTTTTAAGAACATTATGGGCTTCCGTATAATACATAAAATTACTTTTAAAATGGAAAATAATAGTTCATATAGTTCACCCCGAAAGAAAATTTTCAATGGGCAAGAATAAGAAACAGCTTCATCAATGATTCAGAATTGTAGCAAGTTGACAGATGTTTAGTCTATGATAAGCATGAGGTGCCAGATATAATTTGCCTACAGTGACCTTTTAAAATAATGTCAAGTCCCAAAGAATTACCACCATCTGGATAGTTGCTGGCTCTAAAACGTGGTTCTAAATTTGGCATAGAAAGTAAACCAGGATTATTTTAAACAATGACAAATTGATCTTAATTTGCAATAGTCCATTGTTGGCTCCCTAGTTAAGACCCATTGCCCTCTCTATGTGGTTTCCAATTTCCTGGGTAATAATAAGCATTGGCCTTTATTGTTATTCTCATTGCCAAACCTACTTACATGAAAGACAGGAGAATGAACACCTCCCCCTTCTACTCCCATATTCCTTCTAGGCAGAGGTACTCACCAATGAATAAGCCACATGATATATGACAGGTAATTGTGATTAATCATCTATATCTAATTATAGGGAAATTGTTAAGGGAAACAATAGGTCTATGCTACATGTGATCGAGTATGTAGAATAAAAAAACTTTCATATGGGGCCGGAGAGATAGCATGGAGGTAAAGCGTTTGCCTATCATGCAGAAGGTCATTGGTTCAAATCCCGGCATCCCATATGGTCCCCGGAGCCTGCCAGGAGTAATTTCTGAGCATGGAACCAGGAATAACCCCTGAGCACTGCTGGGTGTAACCCAAAAACCAAAAAAAATTTTTTTCATTATATAATAAATTCTAATCCATACTAAGAGCTCATTCTGAATACTCTCTGAGTTTAGAGAAAGATAAAACTAGAGATGTTAGAGATGTGTATGGTTCAAGTATTGACTATTATTTTATCATTTTCATTATTACAATAATACCTTCTTGATAAAATTCTGGGCATAAATCAATAAAATATATATTGGTTCTATAAACCCTAGTAAAATATTAACTTTCATTGAATAATAATACTTTGAGTTCTTGAAAAATTGCATTGCTGCAGTTTAAAAATCTCCAAAACAAAGATGCAATGCTTCACTTTTTCTTTTCGTTACCTTCTGCAGATTCCCCTATTGTCTGTCTTCCTACAAACACTTGGAAACCTATATAGCTTTTCTCTTAGTTGCAACAGCAAGCTATTTTATCCTCACTATTCAAAATACCTTTTTCTATTCTTATTAATCACTGAGGCTTCAGCAGCATAATTTGCATTTTTCTACTTTTAATTTATATTTAAAGTAAACAAATACATAAATATCAAAATAAATGAATTCTATATGTATACTCTTTAATAGAGTTGACTAGTAATTGTTTTAAGGAGGCACTTTAAGTATTCTACTCCAAAATTGTCATATTATTGGTATAGGTATAACTTGAAAACAGAATGTAAGAAGAAATAGTTAGCTTTTATAGGATTTTTTATCTAGGTCTAATTTTCTTTTTTTTGTTGTTTTTTTTTTTTGTTTTTGTTTTTTGGGTCACACCCGGCAGTGCTCAGGGATTACTCCTGGCTCCATGCTCAGAAATTGCTCCTGGCAGGCACGGGGGGACCATATGGGGCACCGAGATTTGAACCGATGACCTTTTGCATGAAAGGCAAAGGCCTTACCTCCATGCTATCTCCCGGGCCCCAATAGGTCTAATTTTCAAGTGATGGACCTTAAGAATTAAATTCTCTTTGTCAATTTTATATATTTCTTATGTGACTTTTTTTTTGTTTGTTTTTTTGGCCACACCCGGCGGTGCTCAGGGGTTACTCCTGGCTGTCTGCTCAGAAATAGCTCCTGGAAGGCACAGGGGACCATATGGGACACCGGGATTTAAACCAACCACCTTTGGTCCTGAATCGGCTGCTTGCAAGGCAAATGCCACTGTGCTATCTCTCCAGGTTTTTATATGACATTTTACTATTAACATAAAAATCACTGCTCTCTCAGCAAGGGAAATATTATTCAAATTGGTTTTGTAAGCATATTTATTTATATAGAAAAAAGATTTACAGAGGATCTTAAGTAAGAGATTCTTGAAATTGTACAATTCTTTTGGATAATAATGTCTGCCTGATCAGAGCTGTTCTAAAGTGTCATACTAGTGTAAGACAGAGTGATTTGACTAGGACACAGTTATGAAGCAACTAAATATGATGAGGGTGAGGTGACTGATAGTCCCTAGAAGTTGAGTAATATAAAAAAAAAAACTCTCTTGATATCCTGGGAAAGAGTCATTCTTATAAATCAATAGTCACAACTAACAAAGATTGACTTTGAACTTCTTACCTCCAAAACTGTAATAAATTGAGTTTAAGCCACTAACTATGTGATAATTGAGAGCAATATTAAGAAGCAACAACAGGAAGTAATTAAATAATACAGACTGTGGTGCCCAAAATTATTGTGCAGTTCTAAATATTATACAGATGTGTAAAGTCCCTTCAGCATTGGAAATAGGAAAATATTAGAAGTATTATAAGAATCATGATTAAAAATTATAAGTTGTCTTAAAACAGTTGTTAGTGAAAAAAATGGATGCCAATGTTTCTGCTAATGAGAGCTTCAAAGCAAGTGGAGATTGATATATAAAACTCATAAGTAGGTGCTGATTTCCAGGAAATAAGAAACATATCAGGAGACAAGTATGTATCTTTTATACAGTAACATAAAATACTTCCAAATTGTGTGCTTAAGTTATATGTGAAATTAAATTATAAATGATGCATTTACTTCTTAGCTGAGGAGTCACCTACGGAAAACCATATGAAGTAATATGCTTTTTATGACAGTGAATTTTGAGAGTTGGGAAACATATCGAGAATATTGATTATTAAAGAAAATACATTGTGTAGAGAAAATATTTAGCCTTCCCAAATTGAAAAATAATGAAATTAGGGAATCATTTTTAGAATACATCTTCCATCTAAATAAAAATCTAAGTGTGTGGTTTTTTTTTTGGGGGGGGGGTCACACCCGGCAGTGTTCAGGGGTTACTCCTAGCTCCATGCTCAGAAATTGCTCCTGGCAGGCACGGGGGACAATATGGGGCACCGGGATTCGAACTGATGACCTTTCGCATGAAAGGTAAACACCTTACCTCCATGCTATCTCCCGGGCCCCTAAGTGTGTAGTTAAATAGCATTTTGCCTAGGTATTCTGAAGGTTCAAAGATTAAGTAAGTCACACAGAGTCATGGATTAGTTTAGGCATGTAACTTGCAGATCCTTGAGTCAAATAATTTAATTATTAGATTATTTTAAATTATTTAAATTATTAAATAATTTGAAAAATTATTTATATATTTCTATTTATTTCTAATAAAATAATTTAATACTTTTCAAATAATTTAATAATTCGTTCTATACTAGTTAACTAAACATATAAAAAAGTACTAAGAAGCTTTCTTTCCTGAATTAAGAAATGAAGTATTTTAGAATAAAATAATTTGCAAGATTATTACTTAAACTGATTTAAATGTTGAATTACAAATATTTAAATATGAGTGAGTTACAAGTAACACTTATAAAGTAACCACTAGATTTCTGAGACACAAAAGCAATTTAAAAATTAGAAACAACAGTATTAAAACATATACTAAGTATGCTATTGTTAATCATTATTTGTGTTTTCAGTTTAGAAAGGGTGAAAAGTCCAATATGTATGTCTTCATATAAATAAGATAATAATCTATCTATTCAAAAGAAGTACATAATATTTGCCCAGCTACATAAAAATTAATATTTTAAAGGAAAATAATTTTATGTACTCTTTAAATAAATTGAACACATCTTTGTTTGTTTGTTTGTTTGTTTTTGGTCACATCTGGCACTGCTCAAGGGTTACTCCTATCTCTATGCTCAGAAGTCGACCCTGGCAGGCACAGGGGACCATATTGGATGCCAGGATTCAAACCACAGTCCTTCTGCATGAAAGGCAAACACTTTAACTTCATGCTATCTCCCCGGCCCCCAATTATTTTTTAACATATCTTTCTTTCCAATAGAAGCAATTCTTCATACTAAAATTACTTTGGTGCTATAATCAATACAAAACAGAAAAATACTTGCATGCGGGTCGGGCAGTGGTGCTGGAGGTAAGGTGCCTGCCTTGCCTGCATTAGCCTAGGACAGACCGTGGTTCGATTCCCCGGTTTCCCATATGGTCTCCCAAGCCAGGAGCGACTTCTGAGCACATAGCCAGGAGTAACCCCTGAGCGTCACTGGGTGTGGCCCAAAAACCAAAAAAAAAAAACCAACAAAACTTGCTTGCATGTTTTTTTGTCCTTCTTGGTAGTTTGTTTTTCTCCTTCCAACACTTGTGTGAGAAAGAGACTACATAGACATTATCTGTGAATAATATTTATTTGATATTGAAATTTAGGTGACATTATTATATAGCAAACACAGAATCAGAAATAAAATTAAATAAATAGAATCAAGACAACCAGAACATTACTGTAAGTAAGATGTTTGTTTTGCATAGTCTATATTTAATCCTTGACACCACATATGGGCTCCTGAGCCTGGCAGGAGTGATCCCTGAGTGCAGAGACACATGTAAGCTTTGAGCACAGGTAGATGTGCCTGTCCCTCAAAATAAAACATAATAATGATAACTAATTATTTTAAAATAAAGAATTATAAAATTAAAATTTAATTGGAAATTATAAACAATTTAATAACACTGAAACCATGTCTACCTAACACTATTTCAATTTTTTGTTCAAAATATATTTAGTCACCTTTTATTCTTAAAAAATAAGCATGCAGATATTTTTATAGGGTTATAATTAAGAAGTTTTTCAAGTCATTTTCATTAATTGCATATAATTTAATCACTACTGTGCCTTAAATATTAATATGAATACAGAAAAATATCCTATATTTAGTCTCAGTATTCCCTCATTTTTATTCATGTTTGTTTTAGAACATCTGTTTCATTGATATTTTTAAAAGTACCTGTACTGAAATAAGGCTAATGCTTGTTATTCGACACCTCATATAGCTAAGTGTAGTAAATCTAAAAATGTGCAACAATAAGACAGATGATATTTATATCATTTTATAAAAAAGACCTAAGTGTTATAAATATAATTTACCTTTAAGCTTCTTTATGTGATAAATACTGCTTTCAACTAATCATAGTGCTTAGATATAAAATATTAGTACATATACAGTAAAAAGTAAATTTATGTGGGTATATTAAAATATTTTAGAGGAATCTGAACCAATAAATAAAGGCCAAAAATAGGAATAAAATGGGCCCGGAGAGATAGCACAGTGGTGTTTGCCTTGCAAGCAGCCGATCCAGGATCAAAGGTGATCGGTTCGAATCCCGGTGTTCCATGTGGTCCCCCGTGCCTGCCAGGAGCTATTTCTGAGCAGGTAGCCAGGAATAACCTCTGAGAGCCGCCAGGTGAGACCCCCCCCCAAAACAATAGGAATAAAATAATAAATTGTTTTAATCCCTACTTTTTTTATAACAGGAAGAAATTTGAATACAAAAACAATACATTTGTTTTCTTGTTTCTAAGGTTTTGGATTTTATTTTATTTATTGTTTGTGTTTTGGGGCTACATATTCTAGTGTTTATTTCTGGCTCAGGGTTTATTCCTGTCTCTGTGCTCAAGACAGAGCTCAGGGGACTATATATGGTGCCCATGATTGAACTTTGGTAGGATATGTGCAAGGCAAGCATCCTACCCATTGTGCTACCTCTTCAATTTCATGCTCTTCCTCTGTTCTGCATGCTTTCATATATATATAAAACAAAGAAAGATATGTATATATGTATATATTCAAATGATATATGTATATATTCATTTGAATATATACATATATACATATCTATCTTTGTTTTCAAAATGTATTTCCAATATGTTCACATATTTTACCTATATATTTATATATTTACCTATATACTATTTAAATAATTATCACAATAGTGACGTAGCTATGTGCTATGCTTTATGCTTGTCAGTAGTTTCCTATGTTTTCATTTTATTTTTTAATGGGGGGAAGAGGAGTATATCGGATATTTCTTAGGCCTTTGTCATGTCTCTGCAGTCAATAATCAGTTCTATTGGGCTTGGGAAGATTGACTCAGGAAACAAGTGTACAGCTTAATAAAACTTATAAGAAGAACATTCAGTATTATCTCCCAACTAGATCTTGTGTAAAGAGGCTTAAGTTCTCTCCTCAATTCTTTTTCCAGGGAAGAGAAAATTTACATTGAGCCTACTTTTCTTAGTCTCTAGTTATTAATTTAATACAATAGTATGTTTAATACACAGGTTATGCCTTGAACTAGATTTTTAAGTAATAATATTCATTCCAGGACAGTGAAATAATACAACAATGAAAGCACTTGCCTTGCATGCTGCCTATTCAGATTTGAATTTGCACACTCTATATGGTTTCCCAAAGCCCACCAGAGTGATCGATCCATTAGTAGAGTCCAGCAAAAACCCCGAGTGCTTCAAAAATCCAAAGAAAAAATGTTATTTCCTCATCTCTTTGTTTACATAAGATAGCACAGATTCTTGGCACCAGTGCTAATTTTATCCAAACCAAAAGTAGAGAAAATCAACTTCTGTAGTAAAACCAGATCATATTTAATAAATCTTGCAGCAACAGATAGAATTGCTCTTACATACATTACACTCTATTTGTTACCATTCAAGTTCTTTACAAATCTGTCTCATTCTACATGCGTACATGCTTTGATGGCATTTCATGATGCCTTAAATAGCACATAAGAAAATTGAAATGTTTTTGGCAAACATTAAGCTCTCAAAAATAATATTTGAAACTAAATTAATGTGAGATTTTATTTTTATCTTTATTGAAAATCAATAATTGCCATTTTGAAAAATTGAAAGTCATTTGAATGATACAAATTAAAATGGGAGTAATAAATTATAATCCATTAAAAATAAAGTATTCACGACATTAGTGGTTTCTTGAAATAATCTACCAAATAGTGAGTGTAGTTTTAACACTAAAAATCTCACTGAGAAATTTTCTGAAAAATGCCAAATTTAGACTCTACCCTACCTACTTTTTGTTGTTTTGCTTTGTTTTTTGGGGGTGTACAACTTGTAGTGCTCTCAGCTTACTCCTCCTAGCTCTGCTGGGGAACTATATAGGATGCAAAGGATTGAATCCAGGTCAGTCATATATAAGGCAAAAGCCCTACTTGCTGTACTTTCATTTGAACTCCCATTCCAAGCCTATTTATTATCTGTTCTCTTTTACAGAACTGCATAGTCAGATACACAATTAATATTGAAGACACAAAATATTGTCCCATAAATACAATTGTTCTAAAAGTCTGTAGATTTCAAATTAGTTGTGATATTAAGAAGTAAAGTGCTCTTAGGATTAATACATAAATTTTTCTGTCCCTGATCAAGGCAGTTGAGAAACCACACCTGGGAAGTGCCGTACAGATTCTCTTGATTTACCTTAATAAATTATGGAGTGGAGGAAAGATTTGAGAATGATAAGCTTAAATAGTTGAGATGAGAGAAGTATTTCCACATGTAGAAGGGCTAAAGGCTTGTTAAGCTTGCAAACATAAAGGATGAAGCAACAATGATCAAAGTTTACAAAATCCTGAAAGGCCCAAACAATGTGTTCTGATGTTAATATCAGAGAACTGCCTGTGCTGGAAAAAAATATTGTCTGTCCTCTACCCCAACAAATATAGATTAATCTGCTGCTTCTTAGACAGTCGAGCATCTGTTTATAGTTATCAACAATTTACTTACAAACCAGGCTTAATCAGGACTAAATCTGAACCAAGGAAGAGAATGCAGATAGAGAACAGGCCAAAATATTACAGTAGGCTCTGTGTCAAAGTTCTTTTTGAACTTCACCTTTTTTATAGCCATCTACCTACCTTTGTCTTTATCCTTCCAAAAGGGCTCTCTAGTTATTTCTGCAGTCCACCAATAACTTTGAATTCATTAAGCTAAACAATGAAGATTCTTTATTCTTTGACTCATTGGTATGGATGTTCTCTTGATGTCTTTTTTTTTAATCTGATCTGAGTGACAACTGATCAGTCAACTAGCTTATCAGCTCTCTCTTCCTTTATGTGACCTCAATCTATGCTACTATGCTAGTGCGTGACTGAGGACTGTTAGATAGAGGGTGCTCCAGGGACCTTAACAGTGACATTATTCAGAAACTAGAAAGCCTCTCACTATGTAAATAGTAGACTGTAGAAGTGCAAATAAATTAGAAAAGGTTGATTATAAAATTATATCTCAAATCTGTAGGCATATTTAAAGAAGATATAATGGTACTACGTGTATTGCTGTAGAACCTAGGACAAAACACTTGAATCAACATTGACAGCACTGAGATGATGGAATATACTTCTCTACCAGTATATGACTTCTTTATTCTCAGTTTTAGGTTACTAGCATTATGTAATTCAAATCTTCCTCTGGGTTGAAGATATTAAGTCATGGACATCCCTTACATTATAAAGTATAAGCATTTTATTTTGTTCTCAATGTTTTTAAGTGTAAAGTGGCTTTCAATTACCATATTATCAATTTAGCATTTTAATGATATTTCTTGATAAATCCTATTTTATTTTATTTTACATAATATAGGAAGCAGATGGATTGATAAAAATGTACAAGAATCTGTAGTGTGATGAAGTGTGGTGTATTTATACAAGAACACATTTATAGAATTGAATTTGTGGACCATAAAGCAATTTAGTTCAGGGAAGGATTATAAAAAGAAAGTGTGAAAAATGGAGAGAACTAATGTCTTCTGAGTACACAAAATAAGTACTTGTGCTTTGAATGAGTATAAAAGGTATTTTCTATAGTCTCATAGTTTCTGATTATTATCTTCAAACTAGAAAATATAAGTAGTAGAAGGTTTCTAATTTTAAATTAACTTGTGTATCTTCTAGATTGGTATAGTGTTTGTTTCTGGCAGTTGTTAATTATTGGTTCCTAATCCCAGACACTAGAAATGACAGAGAATCAAGAGCTATGGGAGTGAGAATTCATAGAGATTACCCAGTGAGCTCTGCTCCACTATGGTGCAGGCAATGCTTACCCCTCCCCACCCAAGCTAAGCAATATGGCTTCACTGGACTGAAGAAAAATAAACATAACTTACGTTGTCTGGATATTGTTATATAGTTGATACTGTTGATAAATGTTGATAAACAGTTGATGTATTGATACTGATAAAATTGATACTGATAAAGTTGTTGGCTTAGCTATGAAAAAAATATAATGGAAGAGAATTAATCTACAACTCTTCTTAGAACATTTTCTCAGATCAATTGGTAGAGGGAAAATATATTATTAATGGATAAAATTTAGATATTTTGGTTTGTTTTTTGGCCCCCCCTGGCGATGCTCAGGGTTTACTCCTGGCTATTCTTTCAGAAATTGCTTATGCTTGAGGGACTAAATGGGATGCTGGGGGATCGAACCACAGTTCGTCCTAGGCTAGCACGTGCAAGCCTTATCATTTGCGCCACCGCTCCGGACCCAAATATTTGTAATCTTATATAACACTTGAACACCAGAGAAAGGGAGGTATCCATTATGACCTAGAAATAGTCTAGAAATTATTTGTATCCTCAATGATCCAAAGAATCTTCAATGGGTCTTTTAAGTGGACAGAAGCCACATATAAGAAAATGAGATCAGGGGCCAGAGAGATAGCATGGAGGTAAGGCATTTGACTTTCATGCAGAAGGTTGGTGATTCGAATCCCGGCATCCCATATAGTCCCCCGAGCCTGCCAGGAATTATTTCTGAGCATAGAGCAGAGTAACCCCTGAGCACTGCCGGGTGTGACCCAAAAACCAAAAAAAAAAAAAAAAAAAGAAATGAGATCATAGTTGCTTTTGATTATTCTATTGAACCCAATTCATTTTATGTACTCTATTTTCACAGATCTGTATTGCAAGTAATATTAAACACTTGTCCATGATCATATAAAATTTAAATTTTATTATACAAATCTTATTTTAAACTTCAACAAATCACATTGAAAATGAAATTGTTGCAAATCCATGCATATAACTTTTTATTTAATTAACTTAATTTTAATTTAATTTCTCATGATATACTCACATAATCTACAAATGAGTATTATTAGCATACACTGAATTATATTTTTATATTTTTGCTTTATTTTATATACTTTTGCTTTTATTTTCTACATTTAATCAATTTTAACAAAATTTCCATACTAAATATGCAAGTCATCTCAAGTAATGTATTCACTATTTAAAGTAACTTAATTTTTAAAATTTTATATTTATCAATAATTGTAGAAAAATAGGTTGAATTTTCTAACACTATTATTTTAAGAAGCAAATGTATCAAACATAGTTAGTAGGAGAAACACACACTCATGAATTTTTTTGTAAAGATAGAAAGTTTGATAATATTGAATACTATTAAGGAACTTTAAAACATCAAAGAAAACATGGATTCTTTCATTTAAAGCAGGCATTATTAAAGGGAGCCAAAATAGTTTTGATAGGGGAGAAGACCAGCAAAAATATTTTTATAATGATAGCTGTTAAATATACTAATATATGTATATATAATCACAGTATGTAAACAATATAGCACATAAAATACACAGCCTCTTTGGAATAGACATCTTAAAGTCAGCAATAAAACATGTCATTTTTGCCATATAAAAGGCATTGTACTAGTTTATTTGTTCATCTTAGAAACATTCAGATTTGCTCAGGGCTTACTTTTGGCTCTGCTTACGGAATCACTCTTAATGGTGCTCTGTGGATCATACTGGATACAGGAAGTCAAACTAAAGTTTACCTGCAAGGCAAGCGCCCTATCTCCTGTGCTAACATTATAGCCCATACAAGAAAAAAAAAAACACAATTGGGGGGCACATCCAGCAGCGCTCAAGGTTACTCCTAGCTCTGCAATCAGAAATCGCTCCTAACAGGCTTGGTGAAACATAAGTGATGCCAGGAATTGATGCTGGGTCTATCCTTGGTCAGCTTCATGCAAAGCAAACACCCTAACAACTGTACCACCGTAAGCTTTCTTTTAAATTCAATTCTTTTCCAAAGACCTTACTTCTTAATATCATGACTTTGGGTTTTAGAACTTCAACAGGCTTGGTGGGGTCTTGAGGGCATTGACAAACACCTAGTTCTTAACAGAAGCACCTTAACATACTATTAATTTGTTTATATTTATTTATTGTTGGGATGGTTGATCATACCCAGAAGTGCTCCAAGACTTCTTACATGATGCTGAGACTCATGTCTACCATGAGTAGAATTATGTTATGCCAATACCTCCTTTGAGCAAAGTATGTCCTTCAATTTTTTTAGGTCTTGCTCCAGCCTCATTGTTTATATTTTATATAGAGTCAAGAGTGAAGTTTGAAAATTTGAGTATAGTTCTAACAGATTTGGACCTTTTGGTGGATATTTTGTTTCTGTCTTGCCGTGTGTGTGTGTGTGTGTGTGTGTGTGTGTGTGTGTGTGTGTGTGTGCCTATTTGGAGTGACTATCCACCATTCAACTTCCCTGCTGATCTGGGGTCTCCCAATGACATGCACTATCCCTATGATTCAGTATATCACCTCACACTACAGAAGTCAAAGGGAAAGATTCCTTTCTTGTCTAATGATGATGGTGCCCTGCAGCAGCGATAACAGCATCCTAGCCAAATGGTTCCTGCTAAAATACAGTTATTGTGTTTCCAGGAAAGCCTTTCCACCTGACCTTTCCCCTCCACATTTTTCAAATCTAGTTCTCCAGCCTTCCATTAAGTCTGTCATTATACTGTATTCCATTTCCCTGCTGGGGTACTAGGATATTTTTTCTGAGCTTACAGTCATAAACCTTACTAAAACAGTGGGCCACCACCTAAGATTTTTCTCAAAGAGGAGTGATGTTGCCATCTTTCTGCATTAGGACACTCGTTCTCACTATTTTGAGTAAAAAAGAAAAAGAAAGGAATGAATGGCTTAGAAAATTTATGGTATACATATGTATATATACACATATATGTGTATACATGATATATTCATATATATAATGGTTGTTTTTGACAAGGAAATGTAAATTATGAGCTTGAACTAGAATGTGGAAAGAAAAAATTATTTTTGTGGAGATATAATCAGTAAATTGATATGATTTGATGAATATAAGCCTAGAGAAAAGGGGAAATGAAGAGAGGATGTGGTTGATGACCATAGAACAGTGAAATCATCATGACATCAATTCTACTACAGTGGAACAACATGATGAGTAAGAATATGAAATATGGCAGCATTTTTATATTATAAATAAGAATTTAACCTGTGGTAAGTGTGGTTTAGAGACAATGTGCATAAAAACTATTATTAAAAATATTATAAACATAGTCACACTTTAAAAGTAAAAGTAAATAAAACTTTTTAATAATTTGAAAAATGAGAATTTTTGGTAGCTTTAGTAATACTTAAATATTAACATGTAACTATATTATTACCATTTATTTTTGTCATTAATCTATCTGTAATCTTAATTAATGTTCCATAAATATTACTAATCTCAAAACAGTAGCTTTAAAGGAGAACATATTATATCACTTATTGTATACTATTACAGTACTAGAATTAATTATTGATAGTTATGTACCTATATTGAAACAAATTAATTAAAATCATTCTAATCAGTTTTCATAAGGTTTACAGTATTAAATCTATTTTTAATAATAAATGATAATTCAGAATAACATTTTCAAATACATAAATAAAGTGTTAAATCGAATAGATAAAAAAAATTTAACAGGTAGGGCCAGAGGTAGACATGGAGGTAGGGTGCTTGCCTTGCATGCAGCCTGCCTGGAAGGGACCCAGGTTGATCTCTAACATCCCATTTGATCTCCAGAGCCTGCAGGAGCAATTTCTGAGTGTAGAGGAAAAAGTAATCCCAGAGCACCATCAGGTGTGTCCTCAAAAACAAAAACAACAACAACAAAAAAATAACTAAAAGTTATTAGCAGGTGGAATTTACATCTATGTTAGCTCATAATAAGGTACAAACTTGATTTAATATAGTTGCATCTCTGTTTTAGGGACCAGAGAAATACTATAGTGGATAAAATATTTACATTGTACATGACAGACTCAGGTCATCAATCCCTAAGGCCACATCAATTCCTAAAGTTCTGCCAGCACTGACTGATTCCTAAGTGTAGAATCAAAAGTCAACTCTCTTTACCCTTTGCAAAACTACTATGACAATTAGTGATGTGATAAGCTATAAAAACATATACCTACTACTTGACATGAGTTTACTTAACAAAGAATTATGAAGTGTTGATAACTTGTCACAATACCCTCTCAGAGGAAAAGAAACAGAAAGTAATGGAACTTAGCTAGTGAAACATACTGAAAAAACTGCATAAATATAAAACTACTATTGTTTTATTTTAACAAGGGTAGTTTCTTTTTTTTTGTGTGTGGTTTTTGGATCACACCCGGCAGTGCTCAGGGGTTACTCTGGGCTCCATGCTCAGAAATTGCTGCTGGCAGGCACGGGGGACCATATGGGGCACTGGGATTCGAACCGATGACCTTTTTGCATGAAAGGCAAACGCCTTACCTCCATGCTATCTCCCGGGCCCCAGCAAGGGTAGTTTCAAGAGCCAGCTTCTAATACACACAAAATGAAGACAGGTTCTTTAGCCGTGACTGTAAATACATTATCACTAACCATATTTGAAGATAGGTATATGATTTTTACAGATAGAATTTTGAAGTGAACTGGGAAATTAAGCAGGCATCAATATACTGGTTTAAGTTGTTTAAAATGAGAATTAGGCTAGACAGAAAAATCTATTATAGTTCTGATCATTACAATGGAAGAGGGAATAAGAGAGGAGAACAAGGTTATCTAGTTAATACAATTGATTTTTTTTTAAATCTCACCTATATGACGGGTAACCATATAGTAAGGGGCAGTCACACAATAATTAACATTGAAATATGTTGAACAACTTCCCCTTTTCATCTGCTACAAGTGTGTCCAAGTGACTGGCAGATTCTCTTTGACCCTCCCGGTGTCCAAACAAACAGCAAGAAAAGCAGCACAGAATGGAAAACAATGAATATAGTAAAAAATAAGAGCATCAAGTAACTGCAAGGAAAAGCAGACCATGGAGCATTAGTGACAGTGTATCCTGCATCATGGGACATTGTAATCCATGGACAATCAGAACAACTTAGTTGAAGATCTGGGACAAAACTATCTAAAGATCAACTTGGATCAACAATAGCAGCTAGAGGAGCCAGTATGAGTATACATTTAGAACTACAAGGACTCAAAGTATCTTTTTTTTTTAACTTTAAATTACTTTATTTAAGCACTGTGGTTTACAGAGTCATTCATAATATAGTTGTTCCTGGAATTCAATGTTTTACACCAAACACACCACCAGTGTAACATTCCCTCCAACACAGTCTTGAATTTCTACTCATCTCCAAGACTACTACCTTGGGAGGCACAAAATAATTTAATTTATATTGCATGTGTAAACTAAATGGTAATGTAATTCTTGAAAGAAAAAACCTTCAGTAAAAGAAAATGTTTGAAATGTGTTAATATCACAGTGACCATTAATTCATTGCCTGAAAGGTTTCTAAACTGCTATCAGATGAGCATTCTGTTTTTTGTTTGTTTAGCTTACTTGGCTTCTATGGTTATTTTCCATTAACTTAGTGTTTCAAGTACACTGGCCATTGGGCTGAAAATTCTGGATCTTTTCCTAGGAGGAACCACTCCAGCAGTCACATCCATGTTCTACAGTCACCACCATTCGGCTTCATTGACTGAGCTCCAGAGTATAGAGAAGCCAGTCAAACCAATAAAATCCATGGTATTTATCAGGCTTCCTGGTGAAAATTTTGGGGTGCTCTAAGTTTCTATCATGCTGAAGCTCTGACAGTTGCCTCCATACTAATGACAAACTTTACTGTTCCACAGCCTTCTCTGCAGATACCAAACTGACAAAAATGAATGGAACACTGATTTAGGGCTGAAAACTATGAGATCTTCTGAGACTGGGACAGGCTCATATATTTCCAGAAGCTCCATATTTCCAGAAGCCCCAGTAGTCATACCCAGGTCCTACACATGCTGCTATTACACATCATAAACTCCTCAGCCCACCTTGATAGATCTTGACGTTCTTGGAGTGATATCTCCAAATTCCATTTAGTGAAATTCCAGTAGCACACCAAGTTAGATGGGATATCTGACATCTCAAAACTCTTTTTAAAGCTGTTAAATAAATATTTCACATAAGCTATTTCAGAACCTAAGCCTCTGAAGTTTGTATGTTAATTTTATATATAAAATAGGGGGCCGGGCGGTGGCGCTAAAGATAAGGTGCCTGCCTTGCCTTGTGCTAACCTAGGTCGGACCGCGGTTCGATCCCCCGGTTCCCCATATGGTCCCCGGTGCCTGTCAGGAGCGACTTCTGAGCGAATAGCCAGGAGTAACCCCTGAGCGTCACTGGGTGTGATCCAAAAACCAAAAAAAAAAAAAAATGTTAAAAAAAAAATAGCAAAGAATTAGCTAGCTGGTGACATATCTCAATGCTAAAATTTCAAAGGCTTTTCATTTGACCCATATAACCAGTACAGGAAAGAAATAGGCATGTACCATGCAAGGTTCAGCTCTGAATCTTTGTAGTTGTTGAGTTTCTTGTGCATCTTACCTTTAGTAAACTTTCTATGTTACTGAAGTTAGTGCAATTTTGGAGAAGATTGAGAACAAAGAAGAAAATTTCAGTTTTTTGATAAGCCATAAAATGATGATCACGTGCTTCTGATATTTTATTTAAGCGATTGAATTCTAGATGAGCATACCATTCCATGCTTAGACCATTTCTGAAAGAAATTTAATGGAGGGGCCAGAGAACCTTAACACTGATGTAAGGTGTTTGCCTTGCAAGCAGATAAGCCTGTGAGGGCCCATTTCTTAGTGCATAGTCATACTCTGTGTGCTCAGGTTGTGGCCCCAAAATCAAAATAATAATTAATTAATAAAATTTTAAAAATACAATTAATTTATTCATTAAATAGTAATTGATCTTGAGGAAAAATTATTTGTCTGAAATTCATCTTTGTGTTACTATCAATGGAGTAAATTAAAGTGACAAAAATGTAAACCATTTAGAATGCTAAATATAACAGCCCTCTTTTATTACTCAGAAATAAACTTAGGAAAAAGTCTTTACTTTAGGAAAAAATAGCTTCCTTTTATTATATATTTGTTTCTGTTTTCTTTGGCCAAGCCCTACTGTGCTCAGGGGTTACTCCTGGCTCTATCCTCAGATAATACTCCCATTGAACTTGGAAACCCTATGGAGTATTGAGGATTAATCCTGAGCCCACTGTGTAAAAGATAAGCACCCTACTCAGTGTACTATCTCTCAGCACCAAATCTCTTTGTAATGTTTAAGAATATTCCTAAATACTGTTGTTCATCAAATAAAGCACAGTAATAAAGCAGAGAAGGCCGGAGAGATAGCATGGAAGGTAAGGTGTTTGCCTTTCATGCAGAAGGTCATCGGTTCAAATCCCAGCGTCCCATGTGGTCCCCCATGCCTTCCAGGAGCAATTTCTGAGCATGGAGCCAGGAGTAACCCCTGAGCACTGCCAGGTGTGACCCAAAACACACACACACACACACAAAAAAAAAAGAAAGCAGAGTAAGTGAAGTCCCCATATACAAAATTTTGCAATTTAAAGTTGCTCGACTAGGTGACTTAATATATATCCAGCAACTCCATGTATAATTAGTCCAAAGTGTGCCAACCCAAGTATGATTTCAGAAAATAATCTATAAAACTTGCTAACTAGTATATTTGTGTCTCTAATATTAGTTGCACCAAATTTTGATGATGTGATCACATAAAGCTTTTGGTCATCTGTAATTTTTATTACTAACAATTGCAATTTTAGTATAAGAAACTTCACAAAATTGCAGCAGAAACAATTGAACATTTTAGCTGCTCTTATTTAGAAGTATAAATAATTCTATTTTCTTTTGCTGATAACACTGAAAAGAATTTCACCACCTATCTTCATCTTGCCTTAAAGGTATAAGTGTTTAGTTTAGCCAACAGCATTTATATACAACTAATATTTCCATTTTTTTCTTTTTTTTT
>PVKC010007714.1:0-29162 GCA_004027635.1 Crocidura indochinensis
AGACTTCAATGTTTTTAATAACAAAATGCAGCCAAGTTTTCCTACTGAGGTACCATACTGTGTCCAACAATTGCTATAAAGTCTTATAGTCTTTATATGATTAATCCCACCACATGAACAACTGGGATTTCATTTGCCAAGTAAACTGTAAGAACAAAATTCTGGCTTCCATGATTAAGAAACTTTCTTCAATTCAGACGGATGACTGAAAATTTATGTTTCATTAGAAAACACTAGAAGCATTTGTTCAAAATTGATATACTGAAATCTATTCCATGATTCTCTTGCTCTGTGGATCAAGTTCTAATTAAAATGGTCAGCTTAGGATCTGTCTTCCTAGGACTCTTTGGTAGCAGATTGGAATATTATGCATATGTACAACACAATATCTACTTCTTTGGTAGGGGCAGCATGCCCAGCTATGCTGTACTCAGGGCTATCACTTGACTTTACCCTAAGGGATCACTCCTGGTGGGTGTTCGTGAACTATATGTAGTAATAATGATTAAAGAGGGGCTAGCTGCATACAACACAAGTGCCTTAATTCTGTACTATATCTCTGGTACCCTCTCCTCTTTTTTGTTTGATTTTGTTTTTGAACCACACTATTGTATTACTGATCCTACCCTAATCAATAGTTGTGCCCCACCCTAGGGTATGACCTGGTGATAGTATATTGGATTATTGCTTATTTGGTATTCTGCTCCCACCCTAGGTTGGTACCTGATTCTTGTCAATAAAAGCAAGGGTTTGAGGAAGGCTGGGGATCATTTCTTAGGTCTTCTTCTAATGAATAAAGCTGATGTCTCCTGAAGTCTGACTGCCTGTGAGTTTTCTACCCACCGCTATCCTGAACCCTCAGACCCGCTGGCTGAAGAGGGTAGCAGACGAGTGGTCTGATCTGGAGCAGAAAGACTTCATCCTCCATCTCATCACCTTCCAGCCCCATCAAGGGCTGAATTGCAACATACCACATCTAGTGATGCTCAAGGGTTACTCCTGGCTATGTGTTCAGAAGTCACTCCTGACTTTGGAGACCATATGGGATGCCAGGGATAAAACCCAGGTCTGTCTTGAATCAGTCATGTGCAAGACAAATGCACTAGTGCTGTACTATCACTCTTGCCCCTGGTACCTCTCCTTCTAAACTTCTCAAGTGCTATTTAAAATTTTGTTTCTCCTAAGGAAAAACAAGATGGGAGACATCACTTTCCCCAATTTTAAATTGTACTAAAAATCAATAATCATTAAAGACAGACCTCAAATCAATGGAATAGACTTGAGTTTTCAGAGAATGAACCAAAGACATACAATCAATTAATCTTCCATAAAAGGGCAAGAAATGCAAAATGAAGCAAGGAAAGTCTCTTCAACAAGTGATGTTGGGATAACTGGTCAGCCATATGCTAAAAAGCAAACTCAGAACTCTATCTAACACCATGTACAAAGGTCAAATGAAAATGTATTAAAGACCTTGATATTAGACCTGACACTATAAGGTGCACAGAGGAAACATAGGCAAACACTTAATGACATTGAGACTAAAGGCATGTTTAAGAAGAAAATGCCACTGTCCAAACAAGAGGAAGCAGAGACAAACAAATGGGACTACATTAAACTCAGAAGTTCTGCACTTCAAAGGAAACAATGACTAGGATGAAAAGGTCATCTATGGAATAGGAGAAACAATTCACCCAATACCAATTCATCAGATAAGGAGCCTAATATTTAAGATATACAAGGCACTAACAGAACTTAACAAGAAAAATAAATCTAATTCCATTAAAAATGGGAAGAAGAAATTAACAGACATTTCCTCAAAGAAGAAATACAGATGGCCAAGAGGCACATGAAAGAATGTTCCACATCAATAATCATCAGAGAGATGCAAATTAAAACAACAATGAGGTATCCTATCACAACACAGAGACTGGCACACATCACAAAGAACAAGAATAACCAGTACTGGTATGGATGCAGGGAGAAAGGAACTCTTACTCACTGCTAGTGGGAATGCCATCTAGGCCAGCCTTTTTGGAAAACAATATGGAGATTTCTCAAAAAAAAAAATGGAAATACCACTCCTAAGGATATACCCTAGGAACACAACAATACAATACAAAAATGCCCTCCTCACTCATTGCAATGCTATTTATAATAGCCAGAATCTGGAAAAAAAACCCAGGTGCTTGACAATAGATGAGCTAAAGACAACAGATGGCTAAATAAACAGTGGTACATCTACGAAATGGAATACTATGCAGCTATTAGAAAAAAATGAAGTCATGAAATTTGCCTATACATGGATGGAATGAAGACTTTATGCTGCTTGAAATGAGTTAGAGGGAGAGAAACAGACACAGAGTAGTCTCTTACTCTGAGGTATTTTAAAAAAATACAGTTGGTAATAATACCCAGAGACAATAGAGATGAAAGCCAGATGGACAAGCTCATGATATGAAGCCTACCACAAAGAGTAGTGAGTGCTGTTTAGAAAAATAACTACACTAACAACTAACAACTAACTGTGACATTAATAGTGAGTAAGATAAATAGAATGCCTATCTTAAAGCAGGCAGGGGGTAGAGGAGGAGGAAAATGGGGGAACATTGGTAGCTGGAAAGTTACACTGGTGAAAGGTGATGTACATTCAATGACTGAAACCCAAATATGAACATTTTTGTAACCACAGTGCTTAAATAAATTATCTATCAATCAATAAATAAAAGTTTGGTTCTATATCCTTAATGCTCAAACATATGGGTCTGTTTCTCTCTGATTTATGTTCTTGATAGAATAAAAGAATTCCAATATATAAGGCCCATTAACATATAATATGGGAAACTATAATTAGATGTCTTTTACTCAAGACACTCCAGGTAGTAAAACATATTCATCTTTGCCAGTAAAGGAATTTACCTATTCTAAACTGAATCTTTCTTCAAGGTTCCCTGCAGCACAATTTACCTTGGCTTATTTAAAAACATTCTTTAATTATCGCTTTTAGCACCCCTGTGGCCTCATTATGCTGTTGTTATTAAGCATTTTATTTTCTTGGTCCCAAGGGTTCTCAAAGCAAATACATGTCTTCTGGCAGACATTTGTGTTTTCTTATGGAAGATATTGGTTTTCCTCTCAACGGTATAAAGCAAATATTAATTAGGATGATGGTTAAGATGGTCCAGTCTTTTCTAAACATTTTTATAGTTTGTAGCACTTCAATAAGTCAAAGAACTTAAATTGTTAGACTTTTTCCAAGGTTAAAAATACCCTAAGCATTGCTTGGAAGCAACATCCTGACCTCCGTAAAACAAAATAAAACAAACAAAACCCTTGAAAAAGTAGTTGAATATTCTAAGCAGATTTCCTAAAAGACAATCTTAGAAAACCTCCCAACTTAATCTCTCACAAAATGCCACTAGTAGGAAGTTTGATTTTTACCGACAGTCTAGAGGTCACCATAAAGCCCAACTATACAGTCACTTGTAGAAAAAAAAAATTTTGGTTGCGGGGGTGGGTGGGGTTTGGGCTACACTCGGCAGTGCTCAGGGGTTACTCCTGGCTATCTGCTCGGAAATAGCTCCTAACAGGCACGGGGGACCATATGGGACACCGGGATTCGAACCAGCCACCTTAGGTCCTGGATCGGCTGTTTGCAAGGCAAACACCGCTGTGCTATCTCTCCGGGCCCACTTGTGGAAATATTTTAAAGAAAAAGTTGTGTGAAAGCTGATGACATCTTTTCATGATAGTTTATCACTCACATTTGCTAACACCTATCTCTCCAAAAGTTGATCAGTCATAGGTTGTAGCCACACACACACACACACACACACACAGTGATTTCATTATAAAATTTTTTCTAAGACAAAATGGTAAAATGAAGATGAATTTTTCATGATTTATATGCAATTTTTGAGTGAAACTAGTGCCAAAATATAATTCACCAAGGCATACTATTCAACGTAGAAAACATATAACACTAACCTATAAAGAAAAAAAGCAGAATGAGATGATAAATGCACAGACTGAAAAGTGGTCCCCAAGAAGCAATTTGGAGACAGCAAACCTGCTCAGGATGAATGCTTGACCCTATAATATCTTGCTACAAGACCAATACTAAACACACTTTTCATGTTTAATTTTTTGTCCTAAAATCAGAAATTCTTTTCAGATTTACTTTATCTAGAGAAAAAAAGTACATTAAAAATGTCTGACTTATATGTTACTAATGTAAAGTCAAGTTACCTAATCAAACTTTTTAAAAGCACTGGATATGTATAACATAATTCTGTGATACATTTTAAAGGGTTGATACAATATTTGAAAATATAAAAATGTTTATTATTTACTATCACATTCAAACATGTAGATAGCAAAATGGCATATCTAATATTACCTAAATTTCCTAAAAATTTATACATGAATAAATAAATAAACTCAAATGATAATAGTAGGATGGGATTATTTATTTCAATCTTCTTTTATGTAGAGCACTGGTATTCACAGTTTCACTTTATTGCCACCAAAAACATGACATATAATTAGACTATAAAATATTTTCCTCTCCTTTTCCCCTTCTAATCAACATGAAGCCAGTCATCACAGAGGTGGAATTGAATAAAAGACCCAATTTTTGCTAGCTACTTATTTTTCTGAAGCAGTTCAATGATTCTTAATAATTTTGTGTGAAAAACCAAGACAGACAGAAAATAAAATGTAAAAAGAAAGCTGGTCTGAATTGTATACAGAGAGTTCGAAACCATGAATATGAATGGACAGAGATTTTGGATGACAGAATAAAAGAATGAGGGAAATGCTATTCAGATGACAGCTGCTGGGCTCCCACCCCCAATCCCCAGTGGCACTCTTATCCCAGTCTTGGTTCCCAGCCCATAAGAAAGCTGTGGTGCAAGTAGCTTTCATGATGTTCTCACACTCTAAAAGCAGAGAAGATAAAAAGGCCCTGTGTTGAATGAAAGCTTGTGCAGCCTAGAGTAACAACAGTGATAAAAGTACTTTAAGAATACGTTACTACTTTTCATATCAATCACAGCATTTACCGAGCTACACCCCAATCTACTGTGAGGTACAAGGGTGAACATTGTTTAATTAGCTTCGGAAATCTTATGAGCCATGTTAGACTATTAATTAGACAGGTTGTTGGAATAAGTACGTGATGTGTGTATGCTGTGGAAAGAGGACTGGTCAGACCATGGTTTTGCTAAAACACATTTGCAAATGCTCCTTCAGACCAATTGTAGAGAAAGCTGACATTAGAAGCATTTACTTTGTACTGAAAGTTTAAGGCATCAGCACCCTAAAGTTTGTTTCAGGTGCCAAATCTCTTTGAATATAAATAACACTTAACTGTGTTTAAATGATTTATCTCAATACCAGAATTTTCCCATCTGGGCCAACAGAGGAAATCTTAATCTGTAGCTTCAGAGTCTAAAACTTGAGTGCTTTTAGTTGTCAGGTAGATAAAGACACAAGCATCATTTATTAAAGGGCTATTTACTCAGCCCAAACAAAAGCTACTAACTAGAGAAAATAAATCCCTGAGATGCTGGATAGTCAATTTTTCAAAAGTAACTGAATATTCACTGAATATTAAACTGAATTTTAAGTAATTCCTCTGTATTGTTAAAGGTTGACAATGAAAAAAATAAAACCATGTTTTCATTGAGTTAAAACTTTGAGGGGTCCAGGAGATAGCATGGAAGTAAGGCGTTTGCCTTTCATGTAAAAGGTCATCGGTCCGAACACAGCTAAATATGTTCCTCTCTCAAAAGAAAATAGAGTATTTGATTTGGTTTTGGGAACATAGCTGACTATGTTCAGGATATAGGAATAATTTCTGTTAGTGCTTGGTGGACAATATGTGATGCTATGAACTGAAGTAGGATTGAACACATGTGAGGCAACTGCCTTGATCCCCATAGTGTATCTCTGCCAATACATTCAGTTTTTTGATCATTTCTTTTATTTTGAGTTTTTCAAAGTTTTGAATATTCTTTTTTTCATAGTTTATATATGTCACTTGTGTAATTTGCAAATGTTTTTTATGACTTATGACTTGTTCACTCTCAGAACCAACTTCTATATTTTAGGCTCTCAGAAGATAACTCTAAGAGCAAGAAAATGAGAGCATAAAGACCTATGTTGTATCTGTATGGCTCTACATAGTATTCCTCTTGGCCCGGAGCCATCAACATTTCCTTTATTAAGTTTCAAAAGTTCTTCGTAAATTTTTATCTGTGCAGGGCCCGGGAGATAGCATGGAGGTAAGGCGTTTGCCTTTCATGCAAAAGGTCATCGGTTCGAATCCCGGTGCCCCATATGGTCCCCCGTGCCTGCCAGGAGCAATTTCTGAGCATGGATCCAGGAGTAACCCCTGAGCACTGCCGGGTGTTATCCAAAAACCAAAAAAAAAAAGAAAAAAAAAACTTTGAGAGCCAAAAAATGTTGACTCTACTGAGTATCAAAATAGTCTGTGAACTTCCAGTTTGCAAACTTCGATTCAAAAGCTCTGGGGTCAGAGCAATAGCACAAGTAGTTGTGTGTTTGCCTTGCACATGACTGACCCAGGTTCGATCTGGCATTCCATATGGTTCCCCGAGCCGACTAAGAGTAACTTCTTTTTTTTTTCTTTCTCTCTTTTCTTTTTTTTTTTTTTTTTTTTTTTTTTTTTTTTTTTTTTTTTTTTTTTGGTTTTTTGGTTTTTGGGTCACACCCGGCAGTGCTCAGGGGTTACTCCTGGCTCCATGCTCAGAAATTGCTCCTGGCAGGCACGGGGGACCATATGAGGCACCGGGATTCGAACCGATGATCTTTTGCATGAAAGGCAAACGCCTTACCTCCATGCTATTTCCTGGGCCCCTCTCTCTTTTCTTTTTAAGAGTAACTTCTGAGTACAGAGCCAGGAGTAACCCCTGAGTGTCACAGGGTGTGGCCTAAAAAAAAAGGTGGGGGGGGGGAACAAAACAAAGAGCAAACTCTTCCATAGGATTTTTAAAATACATGTTACTAAATTTGTATGTTTGCGCATAAATAACTGTCTAATAAATGGACTAAAAAGAACCACAAATTCCAAATTGCTTGATCAACTCATTTAATCAATTTCTTTATGTGTTTGAATCTGATTTCTAGTTTTATAAAACTTGGAATAATGGGGTTATAGCTGTATTACAGTGGGTAGAGTGTTTGCCTTGAGTACAGTTGACCTGGGTTTAATCCCCTGCATCACATATGGTTCCACCAGGTATAATTCCTGAGTGCAGAGCCAAGAGTGAGTGCTGAGTATTGCCAGGTGTGACCCAAGCAAACAAACAAACAAAACTAGGAATAATGTGCTAATTATCTTTTGTTGTTCTGTTTTGTTTTGGTGCCAGGGATCAAATCCAGGGTCTCACATGAAGCATGTGCATTGAACTACATGCCTACATGTTTCTAGCCCCATACAGAAAATGAGCATCATTGGGAGTGGCCACCCAATATGTACCCTCCAACTTTTTTTACATACAAATGCATATTTAATACACCCAGAGCAACAACTAGAAATTAATTTTTCATATTATGGAAATAATTTTCATATATATGGAAAAATCATATATAAGTCAGAGGATGAGGCTGGAATTAAACAATTTTGCCTCCTTATGACTCGGCAATCAAAGGATGGCTAAGAAAGCAAGCCTATTAAGCTTTTAGTTCATGAAGCAAGTTATTATGTAAATAAATGACTATTCAAATCATCCCAGCATAATTATTTAAGACAAATAGAAAGGAAATGTGTCATGTTAAACGTCTTCAAACTTTTAAAAATTTAAATATTAATCACACTTAACACAATGAACATTTAAGGTGAATAATTTAAACCTTCATAGGGCTGTTCAATGTATTAAATATTGCAAATTCCTAAGACAAGTACTTTATCATTTACTAATTTGTTTGCCATACATGTCATTTCTTATTAGAAAGCCAACATCTGATTTGGGAGAGAAGTGAGTCACATTATGCCACTCACTAGCCCACCTCTAGAGGGTTAGTTAAAGCAGGAAGTGAGTAGTTTTTGGTGAGTGTGCTACTGTCAGCATCATCAAGCAATGGATTCAAATAGTGAAGAATCTCCATTTGCTTTTTTTTCGTTGCTACTATTTGCAGCTTTCACACTGTTTTATTTGAATAGAATTACAATGATAATATTGAAATTATTTTACGATATACTTAGATATCACTAAAGGTTTAAAATTTTTCCACTTCAAATTCATTCTTTCAGGATCAGAGAGAAATTTCAGTGTATAAGGTGTGAGAGCTTTGAAGGCAGCCACCTGGGTTTGGTCCCCAGCATCATCCAGATTCCCTGCCACCCACCCATTTCTGCCAGGAGAGATTCTTGAGCACAGAGACAGAAGTAAGGCCTGAGCATTGCCAGCTGTGGCCCAAAATCAACCAAACAAAAAATTATGTGACACTATTTGAATAAACTTCAGGATTATTCAAAAATTTCAAAATAAAGCCCAGAGGGCCAGAGTGATAGCACACATAGAGTGTTTGCCTTGCACATACACGTAGCACTGCCAGGACATACCTGGGTTCAATCCCTGGCATCCCATATATGGTCCTCCAGCCTTCGAGGAGCCAGGAATACCCCTGAGCACCACCAGGTGTGGTCCAAAAACAAAACAAAACACAAAAACAAAAAAATAAGGCCCAGAGAGACAGTAAACAGGTAAGGCACTTGCCTTCCATGTTGCTGCTGACTTGTGTTAAATTCCTGAGCTCAGAGCCAGGAGTAAACCATGAGCACTGCTGAGTGTGACACCCTCCCCCAACAAGAATTTTTTTTAAATGGATTGAAAAATCACTACAGGAGCATACCAAAAACCAGTAATCCAAGACTGAAGCGTCAAATTCTCTTTAAATGAAAGTCTGGTTTACTTTTTCAGTTTCTTCCAATGTTTCAAAATCCCTGGACTAGCAATGAAACTGACTTTCAACCTATATCTGTGAAGATTATAAAGTAGTGGTCTTCAAATTACGGCCCATGGAACACATATTGTATTTGTTCCTGTTTTGTTTCTTCACTTCAAAATAAGATATATACAGTGTGCACAAGAATTTGTTCATAATTTTTGTTTTTACTATAGTCCAGTCCTCCAACAGTCTGAGGGACAGTGAACTGGCCCCCAGTTTAAAAAGTTAGAAGACCTTTAGGAAAGCTACCTTATTATGCAATCCAAGGTACACAAAGCACAAACAGGTGTCCTTAGCAAAAAAAGAGGAAAGGAGTCCTTTATAAGCTAATTGTGGCAATCACCTTTAAACAACAACCAAAATGTGCTAAGAAGGAGATAAGGAATCTACATTTGACAGTGTCATAAAAGAAAAAGTGTACAAAAAACCAATGGGATACTATTAGGGCAGCTTTTTATTTTTTTGGTCTAACATGAAAAACTGTTGGGGCCAGAGTGATAGCACAGTGAGTAAGACATTTGCCTTGCACGCAGCTGACCTAAGTTCGATTCCTGAAACCCTATGCATATGGCCCCAGAGCAAGCCAGAAGTGTTTTCTTTCAGAGCGCTGAGTCTGCCATCCCCATCTCTCCCCTCTTTTTCTAGGTAAAAAGAAATTTAGCAATTGCAGGTCAAACTTTACCTATTGTCCTTAATGCTCTTTCAGGAGAAATTCTTCACCCTCAAAGAAAAGGACAAAGACTAAATCTAAGTCTGCTTGTACTTCACTTTAGTAACAACTGTTCCCTCTTTCATTAGTTCAGCATGTCACCAGTTTGCAGACTTCATTTGCCAAACGTGGTTTTGTAGACTCTATATTCATCAGATCAAATGGGATGAGATAATGCTCCCTTTCAAACCTAAAACTCTTATGTCAGCAATTGTAGCAATAAAGGACTCAAAATTATCTTGGCAGAGTCACAGATCTTTGTTTCCTACAACATCAAAACCAAGTTACATTTACACATTCTAATTCTACTTACTCTTTCCTATTCAAATGCTTATTTGGGAAGTCAATATCCCTCCCTCACAGATTAAGAACTAGGTAATAACCTCTTTAAGCATTATTCTAAGTCCTACATTTGTGTCAGAATAATTCAGAAAAAGACAGTATACCACACACTGAATTAAAGGTAAATATTGGCTATCATTTTAAAATGAAAGATATAAATAAACACATCCTTTACTCAACTGAGCTGAGATAGCTAGTTTAAGGACAGCCACACATATCAGGTGCCCATCCTCACACAACAATCTGATGGATGGACGCTCATAACTTCAGGATCTTTCTGAACTCAAATTCAGCAGCCACTCCCAATGGGTCATTTAGTTCTCCTGATGATGTCTTTGTCAAAGAGGATTTCCAAATCCTCCATCCACCAGGATGTTCAAACTAAATTCTTACAGACAGAAGCATCTTCCATCTTCACACTCTATAGACTGTCATAAGGAAGCAGACACAAATCTTTTCTTTTTGGTAATCTAGTACTTCGCTTCAAAGCTAAAACCAGCAATTCCAAAATATGCTGCCAACCTTTTGTGACAAATTCTCTTATTATCCTATTACTACCAATTGTTAGCAACCTTCCTCAGTCATGTTTAGCTGATCCTTCAGAGAAGATGAATGTGTGTGTGTATGTGTGAGTGCGTGAAGTGTGTGTGTGCACATGCACATATATTTGTTTGCAAGTGGGGTTGGGTTGGGAGAGAAGCTGGCTAAGGTTCTTTCAAACAGACTAAGTGTGAGTTGACATATTACTTCTGAGATTTAAGGAGGTACTGATTCTATGTTTGCTAATTAAAAGACATGGGTGATAGAGTTCAGGAACTGAATTGTTTTATAATTAGAGTTAGAGTGGCTAAACAGGAGACATAATCTGCTACATAAATGGGGCCCAATACCTGAAGACAGAACAGCAGTGAAAAAGAGGAGAGGGGAAAACACTTAAGAAAAATAATATGTATATATATATATATACATATTATTTTTCTAGATACCTATTTTTGTTTTGGGGGCAACACCCAGCTATGCATAGGGGTAACTTGGCTCTGCACACAGAAGTCATTCCAGGCAGGCTCAGGGCACCATATGGGATGCTGGCGATTGAACCTGGGTCAGCCACTTGCAAGGCAAACACCCTATCTGCTTGTTGCTTGTTATCTCCTTTTTGCACTCTCAGCTTTGCATCTCCAGCCCTCACCCCTGCTGAGCAAAGAGATGTGATGTTAGTCTTTCATCTCCTGTCCCCATCCTTGCTCAGTAAAAATATGTATTCTGATAAAACTTAATCATGATAAGGAAAAGGTAGAACTTGTATGTGTGGTCCTGACATTTTTACATAAACAAGATGTTAGCCAACTTCTATAATACTTAGAAAAACAGGGAAAACCTAAAAGTATAGAAAATATGCTGTTCCTCTTAAAGTTGAGCAAGTTTATCTGACATTGTCCTTTTATGGAATTACCCCCTTTGACCAGATTCGGCCACCTGTACCTTTTATAAACAAACCTCTACTTTCTCAATAAAATAGGTCTGCTCTGACAGAATCCCCTTGCAGTGTCCGTGTGTGTGTCTCACACAGCAGCTGAGAATCTTTCCATCCATCTAACCTTGGTTAGGAGCAGCATTGTGAGAGAAGCTTCTAATCTCCCTGAGTTCCAGATTGCCCCTTGCTGGCCGAATTGGTGTAGAGACTCTCCAGGAGGGTAGCCAACAATCTGGACCCAATGTGGAAAAACAAAGGTCACCTCCGGCCCACCGGCAATGGAAAAGGCTAAGTAAGTATCATTGGAAGATAATCTGGCTTTTGGGAGATTCTCAGTGTCACTAAGGGGCACTATTGCAGAATTTTATTTCTCATGTATCCCTTGTGGGAAGTCTTCAATATTATCCCCATTTGTTTTACTATTGTTTTACTTCTACTGCTTGCTTTCTTCATTTACATATTATTTCACCCTACTCCACTTCTCTGGCTTTCTTGCAATCATCTAGAAATCGCCCATATGGAATGTTTCACTTCTTTTCCTCTATTGTGCTCACCTTCCTTCTTTTTCTCTTCCTAATCTACAGATTTTGGACTTATTTCCACCCACCTACTCCCCTCCTTAATTCCTTTCAGAATCACTGAGTCCTAAAAAGCCCTGCGGGTATGGGACAGGCACTTAAAAGCCCTTAGGGCGCCTGCTGTCAGAAGACTTCTATGAGAGGATAAGGGAATAAGGAGGTTGCAGCTAAGACTCCCAGGTATAAAGAGGTCGCAGCTGAGACTTCCAGGTAAAGACTAGTCCTCTGCAGAAGGAAAAACTGCGCATGGGTTAGGCACACTACTAAAAAGCAAAGCATTCCCCAGTGATTTAGTAGGACTCAGTTGATCTCTTTTACTTTCACTCTCCTGGGCATCTCAGTCCCCTCAGTAGATCATCCTGTGCTTAAAGCTATCCACAATCTGCTAAAGGCTAAAGGGCTTGTTATGACTGACTCTCAAAGTTGTTAAGGTTTGGAATGAGGTGTTGCAAGAGGCTTCCTGGAAGATCTACAGATCTCTTCACTTGAGACATATGGCATAGGGTAGGGTGTGTGTTCTGTGATAGGGAGTGGGAAATGGGCATTCAACCTCCTTAAGGGCCTCTATCTTACTTTGGCAGCACTTAAATGTTTTCCCAAAGGCGGTTCTGATGATGAAGGGCTTGTGGCCCCCACTTGGTGGTAAAAGAAGAGAAACCAGAACAATGGCCCAGAAAGGAGGAAGGGAAACCTAGGAAACTCTCTAAAGGGGACCCACCCCTTTCAGATCAGGACCTAGAAGAACAGATTTCCCAAGACATTTTTGGAGGAGGTATTGCATCCAATCTACAGCACCACCTCTGTGAATGGCTAACTCAGTTGGCTTTGAGATCCCAGTGGGCAGCCCCCCTGGCCCCATGGCAAGTTTGCTTCTGCATCCCTCTTATTATACTGCCTACCCATTAGTCTTGACCTAGAGGAGACCCACCTGCAGCTTAGTATCCCTGGGATGCCTCAGATTTGAAAGAATTTAAAAAGGCAGTTGCCAAGGATGGACCTAACTCCCCTTGGGCTGATACCATTCCAGGGCTTGGACACCAGCCATGCAAGACCTCAGATTGGAAGTCTCTGTGCAAGGTTGTTCTACCAATAACCTCTATATCGAGTGGTGTGCAATTTTTCAAGATGAATATCATGCAGAGGCAGATAGAAATCAGGCTGCCCAATCCTCTGTCTCTGTTACTTATGGCTGCCAACTCTCTGGGACAGCAAATCAATGAAGGTCCCGGGAATTGCCCAAGGGGGAGAAACCTGACACCATATTTCTCCCCAGGGCAGAAGGCTTTGGGGACACTCCCCAGTGATGACATTGTGTGAGTTCGAGTCACACTAAGTGTCTCATGGGTTTGAATCCCACATAGGATCTCATAGGTTTAACTCCAGCTGAGAGTTCCAGTCACTCTGTTTGTCTTTATGTCTGTTTTTCTGTGTTGTCTGGTCAGAAATATGGAGAGAAATTCTAGGGAGAATGCCATCCACCCTTTAGGGTTGGTGGAATTTAATTTGCATTCAACAAAATTTGTGTGCTGTGTTGGTCTTCTGTGTCTTTGTGTAATTTAATGTGTAAGTCTGATGTTGCTCTACACAGGGTAGAGAGCAACAGGGAGAGTTGTAAACTCCGGACTTTTCTCATTAGCCATGAGGACGTAAATTTGTCCTAGAGAAAAATCTATATTTTGCAACTCTCTCAGCCACTTTTCTGTCATGCTTAGTTGAGGGCAGCGGAAGATAAGGTTATATGCATGTATATAGAGGAAGGGTGGGGGCAGGAGAAGCAAGACTAGCATCACATCTCTTTGCTCAGCAGAAGTGAGGGCTGGAGATGCAAAACTGGGGGGTGCAACAGCCCCTAGACTCCTATTTTTTGTTGTAGAATAGAATATCACAACTATCAAATTTATCATATTGTTGTTTATTTTTTATTATATTCTTAAGCTACTCCAACTTAGAGTCCAAGTGTCCAAACAATCCAAGGCAAAATTCAGGAACAAATGATCAACTACTGTCAATTTAACAAATTACTACAAATGAAAATGAGAGTGAAGGCAGCTGCATGCCCAACAAAGGTTCAATTCTTCAGTTCATGATTGGGGAGATCTTGCCTAAAGGTTGGTTACCTTTCCTTCTAACCATCCTGGGCTCACAGCTGTCACCTCTCCTAAAATCCTGTCTCTTCTTCCTATTGACTGTCCCAGATAATGACTAACGTAGTACCAGAAAGTGTCATCTAGCCACTCTATATGGCTATCTGATGACACTGAAATTAGAGTAACTGTATTACACAATGTAACCTGCTGCCTGGATCCCTTTAGGACTAGAACATTTATTACTCAGTCACTAGGAGTTAGCAGCTACCAATGCTCTGCTAAATGCTTTCCTAAAAATTACTATTAGAGAGAACAACCTACCCAGAGAGAGTTCATCCATGGAGTTGGGTAGCCCATGTCCACTAATAGGAAGAGACATAAAGACCTAACCACTTACTATTGTGA
The DNA here is from genome assembly GCA_004027635.1 of Crocidura indochinensis. NCBI lineage: Eukaryota > Metazoa > Chordata > Mammalia > Eulipotyphla > Soricidae > Crocidura > Crocidura indochinensis. The sequence continues at coordinate 14,572 of PVKC010007714.1, forward strand.
CATCCCAATTCCAGGACTTGCTTCATAATTAACGTCTCCATCTTATCAATTCTACTTCTTCACTCATTTTTCTGACAGACTATTGTTGCCTTGAAGCAATAAGCCACCTACGTGTAAATCTCAGGATCTCACTCTATATCCTAGAGAACAAACCTTTTATAAACAATGTCCAAATAGATCTTCACGATCATTTGCTCAACTTTAAATGTATATGTTTTTGCTTGGCATCCCTAAGACTGGCATCCCAAATTCAGACATAGGATTTGTACCGCAGGATTTGTTCCATGACTTAGTAAAGCAGTCCATGCATTTAATGTATGCATTTCAATGATTAGGTTAAGTAATACCTATCAGTCCTGAGGTACAGTTCAGATTTCAGTTAGTACTCATCTATGTTATATAGGAATTGCTTAAAGTATAAACATTCTCTGGCAGTACCTCAGGTAGAAATCTTTAGGCCACGAATCATTGTGTAAGTCACAGGTGTACCTCAGGACCATGGACTGATCCTTATTTTTATTCTGAGCCTATTTAACATGAGTCACTGCCATCTCAGCAGTACAAACTAGAGTGGGAATGTTTAGATGCCTGGAGACAAGGGAAATAGGAAATCAGAAAGGAGGAAAATCAAAAAGAAAAAAATAGGGCCGGCGAGGTGGCACTAGAGGTAGGGTGTCTGCCTTGCAAGCGCTAGCCAAGGAAAGATTGTGACTGAGGTTCAATCCCCTGGTGTCCCATATGGTCCCCCCAAGCCAGGGGCAATTTCTGAGTGCTTAGCCAGTAGTAACCCCTGAGCATCAAATGGGTGTGGCCCTAAAAACCAAAAAAGAAAAAAGAAAAAAATAGAACCCACTTGGCCACAGAGTGATTACATATAGGCCTTCTGCTACAGAATCAATGTCCTAAAAGCCTCCCCAACTTCAAATGTTCACATGTGCATATATGAGGCTCTGGGTTCAGTGCTTATCAAAAGAACAACCAAAAAAAGTACTATATTCAAATGATCTCTTCTTGGATACCTACGGGTTTATTTTCCAAGAGGTCTTGGGAAGGCGTGCAGTAGAAAAGTCTCTTTAATTCTGCTTAACCCTAAGTTTTCTCAACTTGCTTATGACATGAGATTTCATAAGATGCTTTGGAAATACTGTACTTAATGGCCTTCTGACTCTGGTCAACATCATGGCAACTGCAGTGTGGAATCTTCAACCTCTTTACTCCTCTAACAAGTCTAGAGAGTGAAGCCCTCAGGCCATGAACCAGTGACTCCTCTCACAGCATCTCTCAATTACTCTTTGGACAAATCAGCACCTCCCTATTGACTCACAAGCACAAAGTGCATAACCTACACATTCTTCATGTGTCTCAGTTCCTCTTGGAGACTCATTTCCTGGAGAGACTTTTTCTGTTTTACCTCTCTTGACTCTATCTTTTACTACAAGAGGAAAATGTCCAGGAAATAATATGTCACCTTCGACACTCATGAGTTTGATTTTCCCCTTTTACCTGGGCAGCTTACTACATGAAATTACTAAAACATTTTATTAGTTCTGCTATGTAGTATGACGTCAGAACAGAGAAGAGCACATTCATTGCCTTACTATGCTATTGCCTTGATGTCTCCTGCCAATATTTTATAGAATGTTTGGGATTTTGATTCACTGTAGACTGTCTCAGTAATACCTAAAATTTGAGGGGAATGTCAGAAGCAGAAGAAAACTTAGAGATGATTCATGCTAATTTCCCTTTGTGAACCTAGACTCTTCCTTCAATATCTCAAATTATGAGACTCCACTTATGTTTCATATACTTAAAAGCATCATTTCAATGATTACCTGAAGAAAATTCTGTTCAAAAGCATCCGTAACTTGTTAAATCCAGTTTAAGCAATGTGCTTCCTCTCTGCTTGTGAGTTATCTTTTCTGAACTATTCACATTTTTCATGATAATAAAAAGTATTCTCTATAGTGTGTTTACTACATGCTAGACACCAAACCAATCCTGTTAATTATACCATTTTATAATCTTGACGACAGTCCCATGAAATAATATTGCTACTTTATAAAGTGATTAGCTCTTTATATTTATCACTCCTCTGATTTGATGTTATGGGTCCTATTAAAGAAACTAAGATATGTACCTGCTTAAAAATAATTTACCTCAGGCCGGAGAGATAGTACAGGGATAGGGTATTTGCCTTGCACACAGCCTATCCAGGACAGATTGCGGTTCAAATCCCGGCATTCCATGTCGTCCCCTGTGCCTGTCAGGAGTGATTTCTGAGTGCAGAGCAGGAGTAACCTTTGAGCGCTGTCAGGTGTGACCCCCCCCAAAATATTATTTTTTTACCTGGGGCCCGGGAGATAGCATGGAGGTAAGGCGTTTGCCTTTCATGCAAAAGGTCATCGGCTCGAATCCCGGTGCCCCATATGGTCCCCCGTGCCTGCCAGGAGCAATTTCTGAGCATGGAGCCAGGAGTAACCCCTGAGCACTGCCGGGTGTGACCCAAAAAACCAAAAACAAAAAAACAAAACAAAAAAAAATTTTTTTTTACCTATGGCTGCACAGCTACTAAGAAGCAGAGCTGGAATCCAAAACTTTGAGTATCTTTTATTCTTTCTACTATCATCGCAGTCAGTACAGTTCCAGGTGATTTTCTAATTCAGAGATTTGTCATCCTATTCATTACATGCATATTGTATAATGGTTATTTTTTTCTGATAATAAATGATAACTCTTCTATAATTTTGTGTCCTTGGAATGTAGCACATTATACCTGTTCTACAATCATAAGCTGATTTAAACAGGCCTTGATACAACAACTAGAACTAACATGAAAATCTGTGTGTAGGGCCTAAGAAATAGCACAGCAATAGGGTGTTTGCCTTGCACGCAGCTGACCTGAGATTGACCTGGATTCAATCCCAGATATCCCATATGGCTCCACAAGCCTGCCAGGAGCAATTTCTGAGTGTAGAGCCAGGAGAAACCCCTGAGTGCTGCTGGGGATGGCTCAAAATCAAAAAAAGGAAAGTAAAGAAAATCTGTGTTTAATGAACAATTTTCAGGTTTCCACTGATTTTTTTAATTCTAAGAACTAATCGCACAACCATGAATTATTTGTCCCCTGATACTTCTTTTAGCAGCTACCCTGGAAGGTAGTGACCATTATACCAAATTTCCTCAGATTTCTCTACTCATCCTGAGATTACAATTGACAGTCTCTATGTCAAAATAGAATCTGAAAAGACCCCAAAGCCTAAGAGGGGCTCAACAAATGTGTCTTGAACAACAACCAATTACAAAGTCTCTTAAGTTATATGTCTGTATCAAATAGTGACATTCTATGAACAAATCATAAGATCTGAGCTAAATAATATCTTACTTATCATAAGATTTGGGATGTTTGCTCAGTGGTAAAGGAGATGCCTTGCATACATAAGACCTAGATTTGATCAGTGGTGGGAGATGTGCACCCTTGAAGGATGTTGTGCATTATATGACAGAAACTTAATCTTGAAAAACTTTTTAACTGTGGTGAAAAAAATCCAACTGTCTTATGCACAACCTTGAAATCATGGTCTTTAAATAAAGTAATTTTTATAAAAAGACAGGCTGGAGTGGTAATATAGAAGATAGAATGTTCACCTGTATGCAACTGACCCAGGTTTGTTCCCCTGGATCCCATATGGCCTCTGATACTACCGGCAGTATTTCCTGAGTGCAGAGCCAGGAGTAAGACCTGAGCACCAAAGGGTGAGGCCCTAAAACAAAAACAAACTAACAACCATCCATTTAGATATCAAGATTTCTCCAAGGCCTGAGGAATTCACATATTGTCATCCCAAGAAATCCAGGGAGGATTATGGTAGGGAAATGGGATGGGAAATGAAAGGGCTGTTCCATAGGAACATGGAGTAGGGTTACTCCTAGCTCTATACTCAGAAATTACTCCTGGCAGTCCTAGGGAGACTTATGGAATACCAGACAAATGCTCTATCTACCTACCGTACTATCACTCTAGTTAATGCAGAAATCAAAAGTTTTATCCTTCCATCTTAAAGGTCAATTGTTTTCTAAAATAAATTGAATTTTGGAAAATACATTGCATGATTAGCCTTTGTAGGAAATAAGGCATGTGGTTTTCCTAGTAAATACAAAGAAGTAATCAAATGGACTCCCAGATAGACAGGCTGAAAACTGTTATCAGATTAAATTTGTCACTGAAACAGTTCTCTGGAGACAGAGGAACAACATTCATGTATGCTTCAAACAGTGTAATAAACCACCAAATCTAAATACAGTAAGAAAATGAAAGTGAGGCCAGCCAGGTTAAGGTCAAACAATTAGAACACAACCAAGATCTTTTCAATCTCTGGATCCTTTCCATGCTCTAGGGAAAGCAAACAGCTCCAGTTCCAGCTGCACTATCATGGCTACCTATCTATTGCATAGAGAAAGTCAGGTCTGGGCTTGGACAAGACTGAATGCTGCAATCAATTGGTGGTGTTGCTATGGCATTAGAGCAGTGATGGTACATGAGCACATGTAAATACATTCATTTATTCACCTGCACCACACCAACCTACAAGACTAAACCTACACATTCAAAATTGTCAAATGTCAAATACAAGAGCTTTTAATTTTCTTAATGTCTGAATTATTAAGGATTCAGAGATATGAGCCAAACCTGGTTCAATATCTAGCTGGCATCACATATGGCCTCTTGAGCAAAGCCAGGAGTAAGCCCTGAGCACTGTCAGGTTTGATCAAAATAAATAAATAAATAAATAAATAAAAAGTTTAAAAATAATGTATACTCAAGATATTTATTTCACACTAAAAACGATTCAATAGAATATCAAGAAGATTTCAGTTTTGTGTAGCTTTTTCCACATTATGTAATTTTGATCATTTTAGTTTCTTAACTTTAAAATTAAGATAAAGATGTTCTTTTTTCAACAGTTTTGTGATAAATAAAGTAAAACAATGCATACAATTTTAGCAACACTATCCTTGATGTTATTAATGACTAGGGTAGTGTTAGCTATGGGTAAAGGTACTAAAGGGTCCTTTTCTACATGTTGATCCCTTGGGTAATTCCCTGGGTTCAATTGAATCAAAAAAGTAAATAACAGTTGATGAAGCATACTTTTTAATATTATTAAATAAAATTTTATTGATTTACCATTGCTTTACGATGCCATAAAATTGGATATGTATATCTTCTTAAGGCTATCTTCACCTCTATATGCATGTAAGATTCACTACTAAACTCACCACCCAAGTTCTAGTTCCATCAATCAAAATTACTTCCACTGTGCTGGATTAATAGCACTGTGATAAGGCATTTGCCTTGCACACTGTTGACCCAGGACAGACTTGGGTTCAATGCCTGGCATTTCATATAGTCCCAGAGCTTACCAGATGCTATTTCTGAGCACAGAGCCAGGAGAAACCCCTGAGTGCTGCTGGATGTGGCCCCAAAACCAAAAAAGAATTTTACTTCCACTACCCACTCCTCTCACCACATCATTTAGAAAGAAGGGTTTATTATTTATTTGCAATTTATTTATCTATTGCAGGTATTGAATGCAGGTCCTGACATATTCGAAACAGGTATTCAATTACTGAGCTACATTCCAGCCTGAAGGTACTTTATTTAAAGATACTATAGTGCTAGAGAGAGAGAGAGAGAGAGAGAGAGAGAGAGAGAGAGAGAGAGAGAGAGAGAATGCAATGGGTAAGGTGATTACCTTAATAGAACCATTCCTGGTACCACATATGAGCACCTAAACATGGCCTGAAGTTATACATGAGCTCAGAACCCAGAGTAACCATGAGAACCACAGATGTGGCTCTTCTGGGAAAAAGATAAACTTAAAAGTCAATTTTCCATAATTATTTCTCTTCTTTTCATATGCATAGCCTTGAGAAAAATAAAGTACTTTTATTTCAATAATGCTTCTATGCTTTATTTAAAAAATAAAAAAGAATTCCACTAGAAAATTGGCTATAGCTAAAATTCCAATTTTCTTCCAATTAATCCTTAAAACTCTTTATTGGGTATTGACAATGTGTCCCATCAGTAAAGCCCAATCCCCAAATCAACTCACATCAGTCCCCATACACTTTGACTGCCAGAATGTTCTTACAAATGGACCAGGAATATGGCAGATATGAGCTGTTCATTAAACTATTCCCTCTTCCTAAGTGCATGATTAGACTAAATTTCCTAATATCCCTTACATTTCACTGTGACTATGTTCCTTCCAATGTGGTGTAAATAAAAATGATGTGGGCTCCTCCAAGCCAAACTCATTTTACATTCTCATGTACTCATAATACATTCTGGTTATTGTTATTTAACCCAGGATATTTTCACGAGATAGGCCTTGAAACCCAGGAAGTCACAGGGAAGGTATAAAGGCCACCAAATGGAATTCTTTGTTTGGAGGTGAGGGGGCACATATCCAGCAATGCTCAGGGGGTTCTCTTGGCTCTGCACTCAGGAATTACTCTTAGTAGTACCCAGGTTGGCCTCATTCAAGTACCTACCCACTGTACTCTCTTCCAGCCTCAGTGACTGTATGCTTCATCACTGCTTGGAAAAATGCCAAATGCAGCTCAGGTATGTCTATTCAAAATTTACATAAGTGGGAAGACTGTCTACAGTGTTGGAGCCATTCAACTACTATGGATATGTTTGTTAGCATAGTTGGCAGTTGGATCATTTGGAAATTCTAGGATTTGGACAAAATGATAAAATGTAAAATAAACCCAAAATCAAAGATATCGAAGTAATCCTAAAATTTAGGACATGTTAGACTTCCCTCAGTCTAGCAAAAGAACGTTTGAATTTTTTCATGCTCATGTCTTCCTCTGTTTTTCATAAGTCTCAGGAAACATTATGACCATATATAAATTGGTAGTAATTCAAAAAAGATGTATTCTCATTTTTCCTATTAATACTTTAAAAATACCTTCAACAAATTTACATGAATTAAAGTTCTTTCGTACTTTATGCAGTGGTAGACTGCATAAAAAGACTTTGCTTCTGTGAGGCCGACCAAGTTCAACCCTTCACACGTGTACATACAAGATCTAAATGACTGAAAAGATTTGGCCAAGAGGACACTATTCATCAACTACTTTTGTCATTTCTTTCCAGATGACATTCTCAGATATGATCTGTGAGAAAACCAATAACAACTCAGCGTATAGAACGGAGGTCATTCTGATAGGTGATGTATTTTTTTGCCTCCCGATGAAACACTTACCACATTAAAAGTGAAAGTCCTATTATAGTCCAAATGAACCAAGAGAAGCTACAATAGTAAAAGAACTCGAGAAATTACTCTGGTGATTTGCAAATAAAGCTAGAAAATAGAACAAAGGATTAGGGTGTGCTTGCAAGTACATGGTCCAGGTTAGATCCCAGCAATGCAAGGTTCTCCAATATTACTGGGTATGGCCCTAGCAGCACTAGAGCACCACTAAAGTGACTCTGGTGATCTGTAGAGTAGGAGTAGCAGCATATCCTTGGATCTTAGAACTGAACTTCAACCTGATTAGGAGACCCCAAAACAAATAAGACTTAGTAGGTGTTACTAACTTAGTTACTAAGTTACTAATGTGCATACTCATTTACTCATAACTACTTTTCTCACTATGTTAATTTTCTTTTCAGCAACTGTTTTCTAAGAGCTCATATTATTCCTGCATAGGTATAACACATACATAATGTGAAACTGTGCAGTAAAAGAAAAGCAAGCATAAACTTGTCCAAAGAACCTTCCATAATAGGATCAAAATGACAGTTGTGGGGAACATCTAATATAAGAAATCAACATTATTGATGTGAGAGGAGAAGTGATAAAGTATGACTTAGAATTTCTCAGTAGGTTTGCTCATACAGGTTTACATTCACATTTAAAAACCACAAGAAACCAAATAGCAATCTTTTGCATAAAAATATTTGAGGTTGTATGTAATTGATGTCTTGGATACAAACTGTATAAATTATAATTCTAGTCTGGAATGACAAATATATGAGTCAACCTAATAATACAAAACTATGTGATAGCCCCAGATCAGAGGTATGATAGTGCTTACCATCTAACTAGCCTCAGGAAAATCAAAAGAGAAGCAATGAGAGTAGAAGAGGAAACTAGATAGACCCCTGAGCCAGCAACTATCATTCTGGGGACTACACAATATTTCCCAGCTGTGTACTTTGTACTCCTCAAATCACTATTTTAAAAAATGTAGTCCACAAAATAGCTTTCCTGAAATTAAGACATGGTTTCATTATCTTCCTTTAAACCACCTAAATCATTTATAAGCAACCTACTTTGAGTCAGGTACTGGGATTTCTATCTAATCCATGTCTGGTATGTCTTGGGTTCCTAATTACATTTTTTAAATAAAGTTTCCAAAGATGTACAGTGTTAAGCTTCAAAAGCTATCACAATGTTTAGAGTCCTTGCTTTGGTGATTTAAAAAAAAAATATATATATATATATATACAATTTCAAGCTGCCTACCCTCCACTAAAGTAGTCTAAGCCTCTCTCAATCTCTGTGAGTCATGAATGACACATTCAAGAGAGAGAGAGCTTACAGGAGTAATTTTTTGACTGCAGAGACAGGAGTGACCCCTAAATACTGATGGGTATGAACCTAAACCAAAAGAGAAGAGAGAGGGATAAAGTGAGAGAGACAGAGAGAGAGACAGAGAGAAAGAGAGACAGAGACAGAGACAGAGAGAAAGGCATACAAGTCAGTTGTCCTATCTGTACACCAATATGGGAAGCAGTGAGAATTAGCGACTATTGGCGCTTCTAGGTTGCTTTGGAGTTAAAATAGCTATTTTCAATTTTGTGGTGACCGCTGTATGCCCTTTATAGAGGGAGGTACTGCTAGACATGTCACAGAGCTGCACATGGCTGAGCTCTGTCACCTTCTGACATAACACATGTAAAGACTGTATTGTGTACTGAGTAATACAGATGATCAACACGTTACTCTCATCCTGGTCTGAAATTTCCTTTTGTTAGATAGCAATAAATCTTACCAGAAGATGCCAAGTGCCTCTGAACTGAATCACAGTTATCTTGTCTAGACTGAGTTGTCTCATCACTACTTTGTCAAATAAATTGTGTATTGCTTATTACTGTTAACATTCTAATTCACATAGACTTCAAACTATTCCAACAACAACAAAAAGCTAGAGAAATAAAATAGTTATCAGGAAAACATGTTGGCCAAGTCTAATACGCTAATGATGATAGAAAAGTATATCTGAATATAAGAATATATCTTTATAAGCCATTCTTTCTTGATTTTCTAATTACATTATATATAATATATATTATATATATATAGATGTCATGGCTTTTATAGATCAATGACTGTTTATCCAACAATGCTTCTCATCAGTACAGTTGTGCACGCATGTGTGTGTGTGTGTGTTTGTATGCATCACACATACACTATTTTCTTTTTTAAAAAACTTTGTTTTTATTTATTGATTTATTGATTGGTTTCTGGGCCACACTCAGCAGTGTTCCAGGATTACTCCTGATTCTGCAATCAGAAATCGCCCTTGGCAGGCTGGAGGACCATACGGGATGATGGGAATCGAACCGAGGCCTCCCCAGTCTGCAGCATTCAAGGCAAACAGCTGTGCTACCTCTCAGGCCCCCTACACTATTTTCTTTTATTGTGCAGGTGACTTCTTTAGATAATTGGAATATGTAAAAAATAAAGTTAGCAAAGAGAAATGCAATCTAATAGACCTCTGCAAAAAACTTTTCATCTGATGAAAAGCTTTCTACAGAGAGCTTCACATGAGAATTCTGCTCAACATGGTTAATGGGGGCTAAGATAATTCTAGTCAGCTAGAATATGGGAGAATCCACTAAATTAGAATTTTGGATTAGCAATGGATAATTTTTTGTATGGAAAAATAGTGTAGATATACTTTTATTTTAATTCACAAATTTACAAATTTAATTTACAAATCAGGCTATTTTAATGGCAATGAGAAAACAAAATAATCATAATCATCTTTCTTCCCTTGTTATTACAATCATTAACAATAATAAACATATATAGCACACTGGAAAGAGATCAGGGTATCTGGAAGACCTATGAATTATTCCTGTTACCTCACACTCAGAACAGTACTGCTTTTTAACTATGGACTTTTAAATATCATAAATTATGACCTAGACCTCAGTTCTTCTGTAAGATCTGGTCTATCTAGTCAATAACATGAGATAATGCCAAAAATATAGTTTTAATTAAAAAAGAACATGAGGAGCAAAAGTGATAGTACAGTGAATAGAATATCTGCCTTGCACGTGACCGATCCAGGTGCAATCCCTGACATTGCATAAAGTCTCCCAAGCCTTCCAGAAGCAATTTCTGAGTGCAGGGCCAGAAGTAACTTTGCAAAGCTGCAGGGTGTGTCCCCCCAAACAAAACAAAAACAAAAAATAGAATATGGGGTATGAAATGACATGAATGTAAGAAAAATTTGAATAGGGGGAACAAAATGGCAAAACTGCATGTGCCCGAAAATATCTATGCAGCTTTGTTTTTGTTTTTGTTTTTGTTTTCCATTTTGATCGGATTGGCTTACATATCTTTCACAGTAGTATTTTAGGTACATAATAACATTGAATCAGGGGAATACCCATCACCAAATTTGTCCCCCCCATCCCCCTTTCCTTCCTGCAAACATATTCCCCATCATCACCCCCCACCCCCCGGGCAGCTTTGTCTTTTATCATTTAAGTTACCTACCAATTGTTGAAAAAAATTTGTCAATTATAGTATAATGTTATAATTGATATGCTTGTTATTACTGATGTTGCTGCCACTGCTAACATATATCACATATTAAATGTTATCTTAACTATGTACAAATTGTAAGAAAAACAGCATATATGGGGCTTGATATTAAGAGTGACTTCAGGAAATTACTGGAGAGGTGAGGAATCTTGAAACCCTTGGAAATGATGGGAACTGACTGAAGAAATTTTAAGATGGTTGACAACAGTCAACTTTGTAACAACCTCTACCACCTATCAGCAAAATTTCCTAGCAAATATTAATCATTTGGCTAAATCTTTGATTAAATCAATGTAAGATCATAGAACCAGGTACAACAAAATATTTGCTAAGTGGGCGACTGCTTTTTATTTGTAATAGAGATTGGTGAGTGAGATTCCTGCTTTGTGATTTTCATCTCTTTATTTCCTACTCTGCATCAGTCATTATGATGATTCTCTAATACTATGATGGGTCATATGGGCATCAAAGGTAAAGCAATGATAATGCTAGCACACATTAGTTTAAAAAAAAAAAAGATATCTCTTCCAAAAAACAGTCACCTAAAGAAAATTTTTTCCTTTATGCCTCAGAGGCAAAGGAGCCGAAACTTTTAAATTGACCAATGAGAAAACTCCTCCCCACTGAAGATATTCAGGAGTATATAAAGTGTACAATGGACTACTCACGATCTAAAACATCGTTGTCAGTCTTGAAGCTGCTGAGATTTTTTAGTCCAGAAAGCAAATAAAAATGAATACTGAAATTAGAATGATTCAACCGTGTTTGCGGTGTGTATGCTTTATAGGTCTGTTCATCACTGGCATCCTCTCTCAGAATTGTAACTTCCTGCATGTTTACCTGGAGAGAATCACCTGGCAGAATATGAGAGTTGTGAGCAATATGAGCAATGCGTTTCCTCTAGAATGTCTAGGGGAAATAAAAGCTTTTGAGATACCCCTTGAGATCCTCTCACAATCTCAATTGACAAGAAGGAACATCATGGAAGCTATCTATGAGATGGTGATACAGGCCTTCAACATCTTTAATCAATATACCTGCCACTCCTGTTGGGAAGAGAGACACCTGAAACAAATTCAAATCGGACTTCATCAGAAATTGCAGTACCTAGAACATTGCAAGGAAGAAGAGAAGGAAAATAAAATCTCAAATGAGAAAGATGAGATTAAACACTCGGGAGCAATGGATCCACATCTCCACAATCTAGAACTGAAGAGATATTTCAGGAGGATAATCAATTTCTTAAAAGACAAGAAATACAGCCGTTGTGCCTGGGAGATAGTTCTTAGAGAAATGAGAAGATGTTTCTACTATTTGCAGAAATTTGCAAAACATCTCAGCCAAGGTATGTTTTAAAGTCTAAATTTCCGTTTTGCTCCTAAATTGACTTCTTAGTTTTCTTTCTAAGAATTATTTTACTATTCAGTAAGCCTACCATTGCCAAGTTAGGTTGGTAGTGGTTAGACTACCTCTTCAGTGGGTCTTACTACATCAACTATATTTATCTTTCTCAAATGTATGGTAAGGAAGGAGCAATGCCAAAATCTATCCCCTGGGTGACAGGAGTCTTCCAGAAAATTTGAATAACATTTTAGAAGAAGCAAGATATCATTTCCATCTTCTACTTTCTCTTCCTCTTTCCTTTTTTTTTTTTTTTTTTTGGTATTTGGTATTTGTTTTGAACCTGTTCAGTTCTATCACTTTTGAAATTAATCAAGCCAAAGACTTAGAGATTCCATATATATTACAAAAGTATTCTTCTTCTTACCAAAATCACTTATGAACATTCAACAAGTTAAAAACTCCCCACAACCAAAAACCCTCCCTTATCCCTCCACCTCCAAAAAAAGAAAAAAAAAGTTAAACAAGTTTGCTATTTGTAGACTGGCATTTTAAAAGAGTGAAGATTCCAAGTGATACTGGATGACTGAATTAAACAACCCTTAAACTTGCATTCAACCTTTGTGAATCTATAATTCTAAAGTAGAGAGTACTATTTATTCCTGATGTATATTAAACTACAAAAGAAAGTAGTCTATCTTTTTCTGGAATAGATATCCCAGAAATATGCATGAGGGTGTGGAAAGGGGATATGTGCAACTGAAATGAAATGTCTATGGTCATATAATAAGAGAATTTAACATTGGATTTTCCCAACTAGAAGACAACTTTCTATCCATTAATCCAAACAATCATCTTATTAATATATGCCACTTTAATATATTTATGTTTTTGAAGTAATTTTGTATTTTTTATCTGTGTTCATTTATCCTTTAGCTGAAATGAAACTTCTTATCTCTCCTCTACCCCATTTCAGAATCATCTAGCTTCAAGGCTGGAGCGATACAACAGTGGTAGGATGCTTGCCTTGCACTTGGCTCAGGACGAACCTGGGTTAGATCCCTGGAATCCCATATGGTCCCCCAAGCAAGGAGCAATTTCTGAACGCATAGTCAGGAGTAACCTCTGAACATCACCAGTGTGGCCCAAAAACAAACACAAAACAGAATCATCTAGCTTCAATCAAGAATTAACAGATTAAAGGGGGGGGGGCAGAGAGATAGCATGGAGGTAGATCATTTGCCTTGCATGCCGAAGGATGGTGGTTCGAATCCCAGCATCCCATATGGTCCCCCGAGCCTGCTAGGGGCAATTTCTGAGCATAGAGTCATGAGTAACCCCTGAGTGTTGCCGGGTGTGACCCAAAAAACAAAAAGAAAAGAAGAAAATAAAAAAGAACTAACAGATTGCTGATTAAGGTGAAATGCGCCTGGTTCATTCACCTCCTGGAGATCTCTCTAGGATTTAGCATGCTGTCACATTCATCCAATGGAACAAATTTAAGAAGAAACTGAAATGTGTGAAACTAGAAAAATGGGGTGAGAATGTGGCTCAAAAAACGAGAAATCTGCCTTAGGTTCAAGGCCTGGACCTAAGTGGAAGAGAAGAGACTTATGGACTGGAAATGGAGTCTTATAGATATTTTGGTGATAGGCCCTCTGGTATTCCTACTACCTGCATATACTCTTGTCTAAACTAATATTACTTTAAAAATAACCAAAATTTAAAAATCAAATAAAAGTGTGGATATAGGGGCCCGGGAGATAGCATGGAGGTAGGGCGTTTGCCTTTCATGCAAAAGGTCATCAGTTCGAATCCCGGTGCCCCATATGGTCCCCCCGTGCCTGCCAGGAGCGATTTCTGAGCATGGAGCCAGGAGTAACCCCTGAGCACTGCCGGGTGTGACCCAAAAACCAAAAAAAAAAAAACAAAAAAACAAAAAACAAAAAACAAACAAAAAAAAAGTGTGGATATATATCAGTGAATCAGACAATAAGTGAATTAATGTGAATCATTTAATAAAAGTTCATCAACAATCTTCTAAACAAAAAGAATGTAATGTAAATTATAAAGGAATTGAAGCATTTAAGTGTCTAAGAAAATCATCATTGCAACAATCATCAGAGTCAATGAGAGGAGTCTGGAGCTCCCAGTTTATTCCATGAAGCTCACCACAAAGAGTGGTGAGTGCAGCTATAAAAATAAATACACAGAAAACTACCATAATCACATGAATGAATGAGAGAACTGGAAAGCCTGTCTGGAGTACAGGTGTGGGTGGGGTGGGAGGGAGGGGGACTTGGGACATTGGTGGTGGGAATGTTGCACTGGTGAAGGGGGTGTTCTTCACATGACCGAAACCTAATCACAATCATATATGTAATCAAAACGTTT
>PVKC010007715.1:0-29165 GCA_004027635.1 Crocidura indochinensis
ATTAGAGCTTATTATGAACAACTGTAATCTGCCAAACTAGAGAACCTAGAAGAATTGCTAAGACAGATATTTGGAAACAAACTTCTCAAACTGAATGAGGTGGAAGTATAAAGCCTAAACAGGCTAATCATATATAAGGAAACCAAAATGGTAATTAAGAATCACCTCAAAATTAAAAGCCTATGATCAAATGTGTTTCTGAGTGAGTTTTATCAAATACTCAAAAAAGAGTTACTAACATTGATCCTTAGACTCTTCCAAAATATAGAATGATACTAATACTTTCTATGAAGATAACATTATTCTTATCTTCAAAGCTGATGAAGTTAATAACAAGAAATAAACTGTAGTTTTACAGTTCAATCTCATTAATGAGCATTGATGCAAAAATCCTTAACAAAATCTTAACAAATTAAATCCAACGAAATAACAAAAAGATTATACATTATGTCCAAGTGGATTTTATCCCAGGGATGCAAGGATAGTTCAATAAATGCAAATAAATCAACATCATATACCACATCATTATAAGAAGGACAAAATTCATATGATTATATCAATTTATGCAAAAATGTTTCAGCAAAATACAATACCCATTCATGATGAAAACCCTCAGCAAAATAGGTTTAAATAGAACCTTCCTAAAGATAGTAACTCTAAAAATCTATAAAAATTCCACAGCAACATTATTCTTAATTGTGAAAAATTGAAAGCATTTACACTAAGGTCTGGCATGAGGCAAGGATGTCCACTATCTCTACTCTTATTCAACATAGTATAGAAGTCCTAGCAATAGCAATCAGACAAGAGAAGGAAATCAAAGGAATTCAAATAAGAAAAGAGGAAATCAAACTATCTCTATTTGCATACAACATGATGATATACCTTGAAGACCCCAGACTTCACAGAATAGCTCCTCTGAAACAATAAACCAATACAGCAAAGTGGCTGACTACAAAGTCAATACACAAAAGACAGTTGCATTCCTTTATACAAATAATGAATCACAGAATAAAGAGATTAAAGCATCCATCCCATTTAAAATAGTGTCAAAAACTATCAAGTACTTAGGAATCAACTTAGCAAGAGATGTTAGGGATCTATATCAAGAAAACCTCAAAACACTTCAGAAATTGAAGAAGACCTAAGAAAATGAAAGAGCATACCATGCTCATGGATTGACAGAATCAATATTATCAAAAATATGAGCATCTTACCTAAACTACTATATAAAATCAATGCAGTCTCTATACAAAATCAGACAATATTTTTCAAGGAGTTAGAACAATCAATGATAAAATTTGAATCAAAGTTTATAATTATAAAATTTGTATGAAACCATGAAAGATATAGGCTAGCCAAATCAATATTAACAAACAATAACTGCCAGGAATCTCATTACCTAACTTAAAACTCTACACTATAAATCCATAATGATCAAAACATAATTTCAATTCGTCCAATCTTTCTTGTTCAACAGGCACATGAAAAAATTTTCATCCTAACTTATCATTAGGAAAATCCAAATCAAGACAACAATGAGATATCATCTCACACTAGACATGATGGTACATAACAAAAATACTAAGAATAATGTGTATTGGTGGGACTGTGGTTAGAGGGAACTCTTATTCGCTGGTGGTGGGAATGCCACATTGTTCAATCCTTATGGAAAACAGTTTAGAGGGTTCTCATTAAACTCAAATTTGAGATGACATATGATACAAAAATTAAATTTTGGGTTTCTATCCCCAGGACAGAAAACATTCATCCAAAAGGATGTATGCACATCCCTATTCATTGCAATAGTATTTTAGTGAGTAGAGAAGACTTTAAAACAACCTGGATTTCCAACCACAGACAAGTAGATAATGAAGATGTAAGAAATGATTTATTTTGCTGCAACATGGATGGAACTGGAAGATATTATGTTAAATGAAGCAAACCAGAAGGAAAAGGATAAATACAGAATAATGTCACTTAGATGTGGTACTTAAAATTACTTCATGAAAAATTCATACTTACCTGACAGGGGTGATACCATGATCACAAAGGTGGTTTCCCCAGGGCGAGGCTCACCCATTGCACTCCTGGTGTGCTGACCTCTGCGAATTCCCCAAATGTCAGAAAGTTGACTGAGTAATTTGTGGTAGTGGAGGACTGTGTTGGTGCTCTCCCCTGAAAAAGAAAAAGAAAAAGAAAAATTCAATGGTCAAAATGGACTTCATTTCGAACACCCTTAGCCCCCAAATAGAGAAAGGAAAGGAAAAGAAACTGAGTAGAGGATGATAAATACAAATATGAAAGTATGTGGGCCAGGGACCTTTGGTTGAGATAGAAAAGAAAGAAATTTTCAAGCCAAAGTCAATAACTATGAAATCAAGCAACCCAAAATTTAACAATCTAAACTTTAAATGGGCCTTTTATACTAGCAGGCTGGGGGTCATGGGTAAAGGGAAGTGTTCTACATATAACTGAAACCTAACTACAATCATATCTGTAATTAAGGTATTAAATTGTTTAAATAAAGATATTTTTATATAATTTTTAGTTTGACCATATTGGCTTACATATCTTTCACAATAGTATTTTAGGTACATATTAACATTGAATCAGGGGAATTCCCATCACCAAATATGTCCTCCCTTCACCCCTGTTTCTATCCTGCATCCCCTATCCCCCACCCTCACCCTCAGGGCTGCTAGAATAAGTGATGCCCTCTGTGTCTAGCTTACTACTTAGTGATCATATATCTGGTTGGTCCTGCACCCTCCCTTATTTCCCCTCTGTTTGAGAGGTGGAACTAGATAGTTCAAGTTATGTGGTTTTGTTTGAAGAAAGAAGCAATAAAGTGGGGTAAAAAATCAAATAAGTGGAAAATGGGCTCTCAACCTAAGTTTGAGAGAGGACAAGAAAAAAGAAATTGAAATACCACAATACCAAAAGAAATATCGAATAAAATATCCAGTGAGCACTACAGCACTAAAGGCAAGCACCACTTAATAGTCTCCTTCCTAAAATAAAGCCATGCCAGACCCCAAAAAGAAAGAGAAATAACATAAGATTGGGGACATCACTTCAATATCAACACCAAAACAAAGAAGTCAAGAAAGATAAAAATAAAAATAAAAAATAAATTAAAAAATATTTTGTGCTCCCCGTTTTTTTTTCGTGCATAGGCATAGTAAAATTTGAGGGCACTAGAGAGGGAATTCCCTTGGCCTAGGAGGTACAGGCTCTCTCCACCCTTGAAGTAGTTTGTCATGGGATTGACTACAGACTCCTTGTCTGTTCATTTACTCTCCCCTAGGTGCTCTTGTTGTGTATGAAAGACTTCTGATTGGTCATGGGCGATAAAATCAGATCTCTAACTAGAGATTTTGATAGCTGCACAGGTCAAGGGGTGTAGCTTTATGATGAAGCCTTTCTTTGTGGTTCTAGGTGTTCTGTTCCTTCCGTGTCATTTTAATCCATTGTCTGTAGTTGGTAGTCATGGTCATTGCACTGCTCCTAGGATGGAGTCAGGGATATAGTCTTTAGTTATGTTACCAGAAGACCCGTTCAGTTGCAATTGTCTCAGTCAGATCTCTAACATTAAAGATCTTGTTTGTTGTACAGATCGTAGACCAAGACGGCGACTAGAGCTTTGTTGTTGGTCCCAGGATGCATACTCTCCATTTATGGTTGCAACTACAGACATCTGTAGATAGAGATCTTGGCTTTTGCACAGATCAAGGGGTGACAAGTCTGTTGATTTTGTCTTATCATTGGCTGGTGAGGTAAGACAATCTGCTCTTAGATCAAGTTGTTCCCATTTCCTCGTTCTCAGGATATCATTTTAGAAACCTTTTTTCTTTATATATATGTGAGCATATATATATATTATTTTCATTAAGAATAATCAATATTATCTATGGGTTTAATATATGTATTTATCTATGTATATGGCTTTTACAATATTGAGATACTTTCTTTCAATACCTCTTTTCTTAAAGGTTTTCATCACAAATAAGCACTGAAACATAATGAAAATTTATTCTACTTCTATAGGTTTTATCATATGGGTTTTTTATTTTCATGTAGTGTATCCCAATATGTGATTTACAGATTATTAACTAGAATTATTTACTACTGGGGCCGGCGAGGTGGCACTAGAGGTAAGGTGTCTGCCTTGCAAGAATTAGCCAAGGAAGGACCACCGTTCAATCTCCCCGCGTCCCATATGGTCCCCCCAAGCCAGGGGCAATTTCTGAGCACTTAGCCAGGAGTAATCCCTGAGCATCAAATGGGTGTGGCAGAAAAAAAACCAAAGGAAAAAAAAAGAATTATTACAACCACTTGAATAAATATCACTTTATCATAGTGTACATTTAATTTACTGATTTATTGATTCAGTAGACTGATATTCAGGATACATATATCTGTGTTTACCAAGAATATTGCTATGAAATGTCTCTATAGTTTTAGTTATTAATGGGCATTGGTCACATAGGAATTGGTAAGAAGGAGTTCTGATTTTTCCACCTGATGGAGAACTTATAAAATACTGGTAGTAGATTCCCACTGAAGGTTTGAAAGAAACCATATAGTCCTGAACCTTTGTTCTTAGGTAAGTCTTTGGTTACTGTTTTGATTTCCTTGTTAGCAATAGATTTATTCAAGTTTTTTACTTTCTTCTAACTTAGAAGATTGTAGGACTCTAGAAATATATTTGCTCTCTCTCAGTATATCCAATTTAGTTGTATAAAGTTCATATTAATCACATGTGATAGTTTATATTTCTTATATATGTGATTTCATTTATCCCCTTTCATTGGAATTTAACTTATGGATTTCTTTGTGAATCTAACCAGATTTCACTGATATTGCAGATTGAAAGGAAAAACAAAGTTGGATTGACTTTAGTTGGATAAAATACTACTTGTTTACTTTGTTACATATAAAATTTCAACAGATATTACTAAATTTTATTGACTTGGAAGTACATATGAGATTCTGAGTTTGATTCTTAACAGGAAATGTCCCCAAACACATGTGGATTTATACTTGGTGGCCTTCCTATCTTTGATGGATCCAAGCTGTTAACCCACGTCTCTGAAGGCATCATTATTAGGACAGACTCCAGGTTCCACCCTTAGAAATGTTCCCTTTTAAAAAATTACTGAATATAAACAATAGACAAAAGACTGAACAGATATTTAAAAATAGATCATCTATAAATAATTACCGTTATCTAAGATTTCTGGTCTTTAATAATGATATCTTCAAATAACATATATTTCACAGGCTATTTTAGAAAATATGAAAAAGTATATAAAATGTCTGACTCTGAGTCAATAAATATGGTTCAGAGGACTGTATTAAATTATCTAGCTCACAAAAGTATCTAGCTCAGTAGTTTTCAACCTTTTTCAGCACTAGCTTTTGACTCGTGGTTGAAAACCACTGTCAGTGAAGTAGCTATATAAGTTTTTCCATGGACAGGCATAAAATTTCTGTAGATCAGCACTGCTCCTTGGATCAGCAATCGAAAACCACTGATAAAATCCATTGCATAACACTATAAAAGTACTATAATTTTAAATTATTTTATAAAATGAGTTATAATATAAAGGAATTATTAGTATTAAAATATTGAATGTATATAATTCCCAAATTCCATCTGGAAATAGGAAGGAACTTTCGGGTTTTTCTAAGAACTGTCAGTATCACTTCCACAGTGATTTTATTTTTTTAAGATACACAACTAGAAGAAGGATTGTTTTTTATCAAATAGCAGTTTTCAGTTTTTTGAGAAACTTTATACTCTTTTTCCACAGTGTCTATGCCAATTTGTGTTTCCACAAACATATTCCGAGGATTTTCTTTTCTTCACATTATCACTAACATGCCTGACCTTTTATCTGTTCAGTAATAGTCTGAGATTTGTGCCACTACATGTCAATATAGTTTTTATTTTTACTTATCTGATGCTTAGTGATGTTGATATCTTTTTATGTGCTTCCTGGCTATATATAGCAAGTGGATAAAAGAGACACTAAAAAACAAATACTGAACCTCTTAACTTTGGAAACTAAAAATGATTATTTTAAACAACTGAACTTATAGGAAAAAAGTAGATTGATACTTGTCAGGGATATAGGCAAGGAATAGATGTATATATGTGATCAAAATGTCTTACAATATGACAAAGTTCTAAAAATGTTTAGTAAAATAATTATAATTAATAGTATAATATTATATACATGAAATTGCTAAAATTTCTCTT
The DNA here is from genome assembly GCA_004027635.1 of Crocidura indochinensis. Taxonomy (NCBI): domain Eukaryota; kingdom Metazoa; phylum Chordata; class Mammalia; order Eulipotyphla; family Soricidae; genus Crocidura; species Crocidura indochinensis. Next base: position 6,269 of record PVKC010007715.1, read on the forward strand.
TAATGTTCTCACTATATTCATAAAAATTATAACAAAATAATATAATAATTGTGTCAACTTACCTTATTATAGATATTACTTTGGAATATATTCATAAACCAAATTATCACATTTCATATATCCTAGAAGTTTTACTTTTATCCCTCTTTATTTTCCTCATTCACCCTGGAGGCAAAATAGACAAAGAAAGAATAGAGATTTGTCTTTGTGCATTCTTGTTCAACAGAGCTTGAGTTAGTCCCTAAGCATGAAGGTATTCATGACATGGCTCTCAACTACTATTCCAGCTTTATACCTTTATTAACTTTTCCCTCACTTAATATTTTAGTGACTATGAAAAAAATCCATAGTATTGTCAACTTCTCTCATTTCTGGTATTTATTTATGATATTTTTTTCTCTGAATCATCAATTTTAGCCAATTGCTTCTCCAAACACTTATTTAGTTTCTATAGGTACTTGAAATCTAAAGTAACAGTAATATTTTTCTTGTATTTTGGGTACTCCATCCAAGTTCCCTTAGAACTCTAAAGAAAGACTGAAAAACAATGACCTAGTGTTGTCTATAATCTCTTCAGTTCTCTTAATATAGCCTTAATAATGCTTTGGATCTCAGCTCAATCAGGTGACAGAATATCTTTTTTTGTTGTCACTTGATAATAGAATAATAACTTTTGTATAGTAAATTATTGAATATTCTTGATAAATCAGAAAGATCCTTAAGACAAATCATCACCAATTATGAGGTTTTCTAGAGGTAAAGAACTACTATGCTGTCTAAGTATGTTGACTCTTGGTTTGAATTTTGATTTATCTGCTAACTAATTCTGCTGTGTCAATTGCCTAATCTGTCTCATTTCATTCTGAAAATTAACAGTATTATTACTGTGAGAACTAAATTAGTATATCATATAAAATATGTCTAACTTATGTAAAATATTTGAAAAGACATTTCATGCATAGAAATTATTTGTTTTCTGGGGAAGAGTGATAACAGCAGTAGAGCATTTGCCTTGCAAACAGTTGACCTGGGATGGATCTGGGTTTGATCCCCAACATCCCAAATGGTCTCCCAAGCTTGCCAGGAGCTATTTCTGAGCACAGAGCCAAGAGTAACCCCGGAGTGTCATTGGGTGTGGCCCAACCCCTCTCCAAAAAAGAAATGTGTTTCCCAAAAGAATAAATTAGTGAATCATTGTATGGAAACATAGTGCCCTTCATGTCTGGCCCTCCATTTTTTTTATCACTTTTGTGACTTTTTTATTTTTTTGACCACACAATTTAAGAGACTGGAGAGAGCATAGTGGGTAAAGTGCTTGACTTAAACATGACTGACAGGGGTAGATCTCCCCTGACCCTGCAAGGAGTGATCACTGAGTATAGAACTAGGAATAAGCTCTACAAGGTGTGGTGCAAAAATGATTTTCATATTATTTAAAGGTATCTTAAGAACTGTTTCTACTCATAGAACACTTGAATTGGGAAATTTGGGAGAATACATAAAGAGCTCATTGCTCCTAGTGCAAGAGCAAGATCATCAGAGGAAAGAAATAAAAGTCTGAAAGGTAAGTGTGCGCGCTTGTGTGTGTGTGTGTGTGTGTGTGTGTGAGAGAGAGAGAGAGAGAGAGAGAGAGAGACAGAGAGAGACAAAAAGATACAGAGACAGAGACAGGAAGAGAGAGAGATATATACCAGATATAGAGTCAGGGGAAGGCTACGAAGTTTGGGATAACTCTATAGTACAGGGTAAAACCTTTTATTTTATTTATTTATTTATTATTATTATTATTATTTTGGTTTTTGGGCCACACCCGGTGACGCTCAGGGGTTACTCCTGGCTATTCGCTCAGAAGTCGCTCCTGGCAGGTACGGGGGACCATATGGGGAACCGGGGGATCGAACAGCGGTCCGTCCTAGGTTAGCGCAGGCACCTTACCTCCAGCGCCACCGCCCGGCCTCAGGGTAAAACCTTTTAAATTTCTGTCATTTATCCCATCATATTAAAATTTTTATGCCCTGATTTTTAATGTATAACAAATTTCTAAAAAAGTTTCAGGTATCACACATCTTCTGTGGTCCATTTCACATAGTGATAACATGTAGTTGCCTTGGGTGAGAATATTTTAAAGCAAACCAAATTTATAATTTCCAACTTTCATTTCTGAATAATTTCTAGTACAACTCATCTATATAAATTATATTGAATGACAGACTCTACTCAGGAGACCTTTAAAACAATACAAAGTTATAAAACTTTAAGTTGTTACTGGTATTTTTATTTAAAAGTTAAAGAAACTACACATCTACAAAAAACTTTAAAATTTATAAATACATTTTTATTTTGACTATTTCTAATGACTTTTATGTAAAAAGGATTTATTTGCCATTTTTGCAAAACTGGTAATCTAAATCAACACTTTCTGAGGTGGAGAGATATCTTTATATTCACTTGAGGACACTTGTTTACCAAATAATTTCATTTCAAAGTAACTTTTTATAATAGTAATAATATAGTATATTGGCATCCTTAAATTTTATTTATTTGCTGTGAATGTAAATGTTCTTTGTTGTTCCTTTTATTTGGTTCCCTCCACTTGGCTCCAAAGATTTCTTAGATATGATATATTTTTATTAAATAATTCGAGAATAGATATATCTATTTCACAAGATTATGAAACATATTAATATATTCTAGGTTAAATATGTCAGATACAGAAAGATAAACAGCATTATTTTATTCATGTAAGGTAGGAAAATAAAAAAAATTCAGTTAGAGTTTAGTAAAGAAGATATAGCTTATAAATGTTTATATATGACTCTATACTTCAACTCTCTATAATATCATAGCTCAATGTTACTTATGTTAAAACAAATAAAATTGAAAATTGAAGGTGTTATATGTCCCCCATAAAAATGTAATGATAATAGAGAAACAAAGGTATCACAGTAAAATAATAACTAATTCATTTAAATTAAATTCATTTAAATATGAGACAGTAAAATTGAGAATTAGCATTCCATTTCTCTAATAATTGTGTATATATAACACTATTTCTCTAATAATTGTTCATATTATAATATTGTCTATAAAATACAGAAAAATTTCATAGATTTATAAAAATTATAAAAATACATCAATTTATAGATTAATATGACTAAATTAAATGTTTTTAAAGTACATTGGATCTGATAAATGATAAAGGGTAACCTAAGCTATTATTTTTGTCTATTATTCACTGCACTGTTTATCAAATCATGGCAAGTTTTAAATAATATATATTTAAATGAAGAATAGAAATGTAGGGGAATATTTTTTCTGTTTGCTATGTTTTCCTGGCCAATGAATAATTTACTAATGAGTCAATCTTAGGGTACAGGAAAGTTAGTCATCTTGCTCTCATTTGTGACTACAGTTCATATTTATTTTCTATGAATGTTATAGCAAATCACTACAAAAGTCTGGTAACATAAATAGGACTGGGCAGATGGTTTAAAGGACTAGAGTATATGTTTTATGTTGAAACCCTAGGTTCTATTCTGGGCACCTCACAATCCTCCACAACTTCACCAATTATGCCACCTTTCACTGCCCCCAAAATCCTGAAATCAGAAGTTTGAAAGGGATATCATAATGGTAATATTATAGATTTTTGCATTCCTTTCTAGTGGGTCAATGAAGAAGACATTATTCTTGCTTTTTTTTCAGCTTTTAGATACTGCCCACATTCCTTATCCAGTGGTTTCTTCCATTTACAATGGAAGTAGTCACATTTCATTCTATTTTCTTTTCTGATACTCTTTTTCACTTATCAACACCTTTTGGTTTGGGTTGTCATATCTCCTTTTTTTGATGTGAGCTTATTAGCAATCTAATTCTAACCACATTAACTCTTTACTGAGAGACCTAATAGATTTACAAAAATATTTACAAGAAATAGGTCACAGATTTTTTTGACAGATTAATTTTCAACAATTCAAATCATACCAAATTAAATTTCTTCCAAATCTCAGTTTATGAAAAGTAGCAGCATTTGACTGTTTCTGACTTTTGAACTGAACCATCGTTGATTCCAGGTGCTGTTTAATATGACCCAGTTTTCTATCAGCATGGAACTTTGAATATAGCTAGTTCATATCACAGCCTGTCTTTTCTAGAGCAGTTAGATGAAATAAGGAGATTCAGCCCCGTTTGAATGTCAGCAGGGTTTATTGAGAGCTTTAAATTCACATCGTTTAAAGTTGGTAATAAAAAGGCTAGTTCTGCATACTTCTTTTTCTGAAAACAAACTTTGAAGGCATACTGTTTGCAGCATTCTTTAAGTTCCTTGTGCAATTTTCAAAAAAAAAATCAGGAAATCTCCCTGGCCAAATTAGAATAACATAAGATTTTGGGATAGAGATGCTCCCCTTAATTATGGAAGAAGGTGAGATCCTATAATCCTGTACAGGTAAGATCTTATGATCCTATGTTCCCATACAGGTTGTCCTCTCTGGACATAAGAACAAGAATAACAAATGCTTTCCCCATGCCAGGAGTTTTATATGTAATATCTCTACATTTCACTACCAATACAGTAAAACAAACTGTATTTCAAAGGAACTGAATATCTTACTGAATGGACATTCTGATTTCTATGTTGGAATTCTGAATCATGTTTCCTTTTCTTAAAGAATTCCTGACTGTTACAAGTCTATTTCTCTCTTGCACATCCTATGTTCATCACAGAAGCTTGTGTTTTAAGAATGTGACATAACAGGAATATGAACCATGTATTTTCCATGTTTTCAGTACCCAGCACTTTGCCAGTTTTTTTTTTTTGTCAAATTTCAAGACTGTTGACTTATTTTATGAGTAATTTAGTTAGAACACTGGAATGGTGTCTTAACTACAGCATCCTATAGAAAAAGCTCAGATTTGGGTGATGCCATATAAAGATAACATTAACTTAGGACCTCATAAAATCCAGCTTGGAATCCAGGAATTATTTGTATGATATTTGATTTGACTTTCTAAGATGTATTAATCAATCCTCTGAACTCCATTCAAGGCACCACTCCTCTCATTAGTAATCAGCTAATATTTATCTACTGAGACACTTAGGAAGGCACATGGAAAAAACAGCCTTTCAACTGTGTTCTTTCACTCAATTTTATTTTAAACCATCTCAACTTGTAATGTGAATGCCTTTCCTAGAAACAATACCGCTAAAACTAACTCAGCACACATTGATTAAAAATCATGTCTACCATATACTATGTATGTCTGAGTAGCATAGCACACATTGGGAAGGAGAGACTGTACAGTAGGTAAGGTACTTGCCTTGCACTCATCCATCTGGGCTTGATCCCTGGCATCTCATAGAGTCCACGAGAGCATCGGAAATGATGTTCAAGCACAGAGTTAGGATTATGTCCTAAAAATACTAGGTGTGACTTCAAAGCCAAAACAACTCTAAAGAATAAAAAGTGATAGCAGATGATAAAATTAACATATGTTAATTTATCTAAGCTACATGATTCCCCAAAGCATCGTACAGATAAACAGCCAAGAATGGCTAACGCAACACTTAGGAAAAGAAAGATGGAAGGCATCACTTTCCTTAACTTTAAATTGTATTAAAAAATAATAGTCATTAAACCACCTCTTACTGGAATAAAACACACCCTCAGATAAAGAGAATAGACTTGAGTATTCAGCGAATAATCCCCAGACATATTATCAATTAATCTTTATTAAAGGCAAGAAACACAAAATGGAGCAAGGAAAGCCTCTTCAACAAGTGGTTTTGGGACAACTGGTCAGCCACATGCAAAAACGCAAACTCAGATCTCATTCTAACCCCATGCGGAAAGTTCAAATTCAAATGGATTAAAGACCTTGATATCAGCTCTTCTCTCCTCCTCTCTGCTAAGCCGATCTACAACTGGGACCCCCACCAGTAAGATGGTCTCACTCGACCCACGTGGGACCAATCGAGCTGTGTGATTGGGGACCCCAGAAACATAAAGACCACCACCATGGGCATGCTTCTGCCTCTTCTCTCCTCCTCTCTGCTAAGCCGATATATAGGGACCGTAACCTCTCCAGGCCCCGTACCCAAAAAGCGCGGCCGATCTGTTTTGCTCGGCGGCTGCGCCTACTTTGAAACCCCTGAATTCCATACCAGCAAGGGGACTTAGGTGAATTCTGTTTATGAGTGATCGTCCTCCCACTGTAACTTTACCTTGTCCTCTCTCTTTGCATCTTTGTTCTCATAAAAAAAAAAAAAAAGACCTTGATATCAGACCCGGAACCATAAGGTAAAAGAACACATAGGTAAAACACTTTATGACATTGAAACTAAAGTCATCTTCAAGTAAGAACCATCACTGTCCAAATAAGTAGAAGCAGAGATAAACTAATGGAACTATATTAAACTGAGAAATTTCTGCACCACAAAGGAGAGAGTGACCCAGATACAAATACCATCTACAGAATGGGAGACAGTATTCACTGAATACCCATCAGATAAGGGGCTATTGTCTAAAATATACAAGGTACTGACAGAACTTATCAAGAAAAAAATCAAATCCCATCAAAAAATGGGGAGATAAAATGAACAGACACTTCCTCAAAGAAGAAATATAAATGGCCAAAAGACACTAGAAAAATGCTCCAAACACTACTCATCAGGGAGATGCAAATCAAAACAATAATGAGGTACCATCTTAAGCCGCAGGAACTGGCATACATCACAAAGAATAAGAACAATTAGTGCTGGCGGGGATGTGGAGAGAAATGAACTCTCATTCACTGCTGGTTGGGAATGCCATCTAATCTAGAATGTAATATAAAGATTGGTCAAAAATCTGTAAATTCAGCCACTATATCAGACAGCTATACCACTCCTAGGGATATACTCTAGAAACACACACACACACACACACACACACACACACACACACACACACACACAAAATGCCTCTGCACACCTATATTCATTGTAGTACTATTTACAATATACAGAATCTGGAAACAAACCAGATACTAGACAACAGTCTGTAGCTAAAGAAACTCTGGTACACTTTGAAGACTATGCAGTCATTAGGAACAACGAAGTCATGAAATTTTTCTATCCATGGATGGGACATGGAAACTATTAAGCTGAGTGAAATAAGTCATAAATTCCACTCTCTGGGGAATTTAAGAAAAATAAAATACAGTATGTTAATAATACCAAGAGACAATAAAGATAAGGGCTGCAAAGACAGGCCCATGATACGAAGCTTACTACAAAGAGTGGTGAGTGCAGTTAGAGAAATTATGACACCAACCACTATCATGACAATGGCAGTGAGTGAGAGAAATAGATTGCCTGTCTCGAATATAGGCAGGGAGTGGGGGAAGGGGGCGATGGGAATAGTTGTGATGGAATGTTGCAGTGGTATAGAGCGTTTTTTTTTTTATAACTTAAACCCAACTACAAACATGATTGTAACATGGATGTTAAATAAATACATTATAAAAATAAATTACATGTATCATCTATACATATATGATGTAAAATTACATATATGTATATATATACATACATATATACATATATATACATACATATATATATATAAATTCCTATGTGCTGGCCAAAGCTTCAACAAGGATTCATACATTTTTTTTTCCTAAGTAGCTTATCCATTTTGCATAACAATTTTTGTTTTGTTTTGGGGGTCACAGTCAGTGGTGCTCAGGGGTTACTCCTGGCTCTGTACTCAGAAATTGCCCCTGGCTTGGGGGACTATCTGGGATGTCAGGGATAAAACCAACCTATGTTCTGGGCTACTCATATGCAAGGCAAATGCATTACCACTGTGGCCCAATTTTGTATAACTTTTGAGTATCATTATAGATATTTAAGTGTCCTTTAAAAGTTGAACTGAAAATACTCCTAAAGAACTCTTATTAAGGGCATACCAGAAACTAACTCTAGGGATATACCCAAAAACACCATGCAGGAAAGCCCTCTGCATTCCCATGTTCATCAAAGCATTATTTACAATATTCAGAATCTGGAAACAACCCAAGTGCCGAGAACAGATAAGTGCCTAAAAATATGTTGGTACATCTATACAATGAACTATTATACTATGCAGCTATTAGAAGAAAATTAAGTCATGAAACTTGTTTATAAATGGATGGATATGGAGTTTATTATGCTGAGTAAAATGAGTCAAGGGTGTTGGATATATATATATATGATCTTATATCTTATATGATATATATATATATATATATATATATATATATATATATGATCTTACTCATTTGTGGGAAATAAGAGAAAAAGATAGTGTGGTAATAATGTCAAAAGGGAAAATAAAGAGAGAAAGTGAAGTAAAATATCTGCCAAAAGGTAGGCATAGGGGAGGGTGGGAAAGGTTGGAAGGGAAATTGGGAACATTTGTAGTGGGAAATGTGTAAGGGAGTAGGTGGTGTATATTGTATGAACAAAATTAATTATAATAAATTTGTAACAATGATGCGGGCCTGGGAGATAGCATGGAGGTAAGGCGTTTGTCTTTCATGCAAAAGGTCATCGGTTCGAATCCCGGTGCCCCATATGGTCCCCCGTGCCTGCCAGGAGCAATTTCTGAGCATGGAGCCAGGAGTAACCCCTGAGCACTGCCGGGTATGACCCAAAAACCAAAAAAAAACAAGCAAACAAACAGACAAAAAAAACAATGATGCTTAAATAAAGTAATCATAAAAATAAAGTACTTGAAAAAAGTCAAGCCAGAAAAAAATATATGTATTGATTATATAACTATTCAAAAAATGTATGTAATAGTCATGTAACAACAAACATAAGAATAACATTTGTTATTTTAGCATATTTACTTTACCTTTAAATTCAAAAAATTAAATGGAGATCAGAAAGAATTCCTATAACCTATCGACACTTATCACCCAAGTGCTCAATAAGTACAGCTAATGAAATACGTTGATTGAAGTTTATAGTTTACTCTAGGATTTACACTTAGTGTTGTAGATCCAATGGGTTTTGACAAATATGAAATGATTGGTTCCCACCATTGCATTATCAGGCAGAACAGTTTTTACTGCCCTTAATATCCTTTGATTTTCTCCTATGTATGTCATTCTACTTTGCCACCAACATTCTGCACCACTGTTCTTTTTACTATCGCTATAGATTGGTCTTTTCTAAAATGCACATAATTGAAGTCATGCAGTGTGTTACCTTATTCAGACTGGCATAGTTCAATATATAACATGTATTTAAGATTCCTCCTGCATTCCATGGCTTGATAAGTCATTTTTGTAGCATTGATTAATTCTCCACAATCTGTATTTATCACAATTTATATACCTTTCTACCTAGGATACCTTGGCTGCTTGTAGTTTTTGTTAGTTATGAATAGTGTGAAAATTTTCACTTGAACATAAATTTTCAACCTACATAGGTAAAAAATTAATTTATGGATTGTACAGTAAACTTATGTTTAGTTTTGAAACAAATTGCCAAACTTTCTTTGAAGTAGTATGTCCTTTTGAATTCCCAATAACAACAGGTTAAAGTTCCTGTTGTTTCACATTTGATACTGTCATTATTCAGAACTTGGGCCATTCTAATAGGTGACTATATTCTATTGTTTTTATTTGCATTTGCTGAGCATAAGTTAATATATTTGTTTGCAGCATGCATATTTTATTGGGTCTATACTATTAATGCCTTTGCTATCTTATTAAATAGGTATTTTATTAATTAGTAACAATAACATTGTAAATTTTAATTACAGTAATGAGTTTTTATTACATATCTTCTATAAACATGTTATGTTATATTGGTTTGTCTTATCAGTCTTACTATTGACTTTGCACAGTAGATAATCTTTCAGTGAAGTCTGAAATCAATTCTTTTGTGAATGATTCTGTTGATATTTTACTTTAAAAGTTACAAAATTTAGTCACATTCATCTAGATTTTGTCCTACAAATCTTTGATAGCCTTGCATTTCACAATCATTCTATTGCATTATTTGAACCAATACTTGTGAAATGTTTATATCTGGATTCTTTTCTGTTTCTTTCCCCCACATTTAATCCTCCTTTTATTTCTTTTGCCAATGTCTACTTGTTCTATCAATTTTTTGTGGAAAACAACTTAGCTGTATTATTTTGTCTTTGTTTTTTTGTAAAAGATTGATGACTGTAATTATGGAGCTCTATTTTAGGCTTCTTTTACTCTATTCATTGATATATGTTTCTTCTCACTACTACACTGTCTTGATTATTCTGGCTTTATAATTAGCTGTTCACGCTGAGTAATATTAGTTTTACAACTTTATATTCTTTTAATATTGTCTTGACTCCTCTGTGTGTTTCAATTCTCCATGTTAACTTTAATATTAGTCACTACCAAAAGAAATAATTTAAAGGGAATATTTTGGTATTTATCCTGTATTGATTTGGAATTTGCAGTAACACTCCTGGCTCTTTTCTGTCTGTGTGCCTGTGTTACTCAATGAAACATATGTTGGTAGACGGAGATTGAACTTTGACCTCCTTTATGCAATGCATGAGTTTAGCATATTGAGCTCTCTGTTCTTCCTATAAAGGATGTTGGCTAGATATTTCTTATAGCATAATATAATGTTCAGAATGATTTATACTTGGATAACACTTTGACTGTTTTTCTAATCATAAACATGAAATAACTGCATCTTTAATTACATTTTTTCAGAATATTTTGCTTTCCTTATATTATCTGGGTATATCTTGTACAATTTGGAAATTACTAATATAAGTTGCATTGTATTTTCAAATCCCAATTCCAATTATTCATTTACTTTTATTTTGGGGAGGTAATTGACAGTGTTCATGGGTTACTCCTGTATGTGTGATCCAAAATTACTCCTAGCTTGGTTTAGATAATCACACAATTGCTGGGAATGAATCCAGGGCAGGCACATGCAAGGCAAGTCCTACACACTCTACTATCTCTCTGGCTCTCTTTGACATTTTTCCCTGGGCCTTACCTGCCACTAAGTAGGATAGATGGGATGCAGGGGAAGCGAACTGCGGTCCTTCCTTGGCTCGCGCTTGCAAGGCAGACACCTTACCTCTAGCGCCACCTCGCCGGCCCCAAAGTAGATAGAATTTATGGAATTTTTGCAGTTTACTACTATAATGACTCCATGCTCCTGCTGCCTTTTGCTGCTTCTGCTAGTGTTTCCCTTTCTCTGGTTCTTTATTGGACTGACTCCTTAGCCCTCACTCTCCTTCTCTTAGCCTAAAGGGATGGCTATAAGACCTCTGGACACCCTGCTTAGCCTCCTTCTCAATTAAATTCTGGTACTAACCCTCTCTGGTTGGGGTTTTGATTAGTCCTGACAGTACCCAAAACTATAAGCCAACATATCTAAAAAAACATCTAAAATCAATTTTGAGAGACATTCTTGGGTTCAGGGTTTACTCTTGTCTCTGTTCTCAAGAATCAATTCTGGTGCGGCTCAAGGACCTTATGGGCTCAAGGACTCAGGCTGGTCAAACCTAGGTCAAACGCTTGCAAGGCAAGTACTCTTTTTAGTCCATAAGTAATTTTTTTCATATGTAAAAATAAGCAAAATCCTAACAAACTAAATTTAACAAGTATACCAAAACTTTCAGGACCAAATATAATTTAATTATATTTCAGCAATTACTTAATGTAGAGTAAATTGGAGCCACATAAGTGCAAAATGAAAGAATATTAAGGTACAATGCTGCTGTATATGCCATGGTGATTCTGACTATCTTATGGTATGGATTTCTTAATGAAGAAATTTTAAAATGATTTTTTTGTTTGTTTTTGGGACACACCCAGAGAGGCTCAGGGGTTACTCCTGGCCATGCTCTGAGAAGTCGCTCCTGGCTTGGGGGACCATATGGGAAACCGGGGGAATCGAACCACGGTCCGTCCAAGGCTAGTGTGGGCAAGGCAGGCACCTTACCTCCAGCGCCACCGCCCGGCCCCTAAATTTTAAAATAATTTTAAAAATAATAATACTAAATAAAATAATTAATCATTTTTAATTTTCCCTCTTGAGAAAGGAAAATTAACAGGAGGGAAAAACTTTAATAGGCTAGAATATGAGATTATTTGTTATGGTCAAAATGTCTTGACCAAGTTTAATATTTCTTTATGATAATAAAAATTAAACTAACAGTAAGAGGAATATTATTCATCATTATAATAGTAAACTACAAAAAGTTCCACAAATTCTATCCTACTTAGTGGCAGGTAAGGCCCAGGGAAAAAATGTCAAAGAGGGCTAGAGAGGTAGTAGAGTGTGTAATACTTGCCGTACATGTGTCTGCCCTGGATTCATTCACAGCAATTGTATCATTATCTACACCAAGTTAGGAGTAATTTTGTATACTTACTGTTAGTTTACCTTTTTTTATTGTAAGAATTTATTCAAGAGACAAAATTGATTAACATAATGAAGTAAGCTAACATAACATAATATAGTAACAAAACATAACATAATATAATTAATATAATAATGTAAGTCAAAGAAAGTTTCTTATTAACACACAATTTTTTTCATTATGGCTTACATATCTCTCACAGGAGTATTTTAGGTACATATTAACATTGAATCAGGCTAATACCCATCACCAAATATGTCCTCCCCCCATTCCAGTTCCCTTTCTACAACCTATATACCCCACCATCACCCCCCGGGGTTCCTAGAGTATGTGGACCCCTCTATGTCTGGCTTACTATTAGTGATCACATATCTGTTTTGTCCTGGAACCCTCCCTTGTTTCCCCCTCTATTTAAGAGGCAGAGCTAGCTAAATCGAGGTATGTGGTTTTGTTTGAAGGAAAGAAAAGCAATAGATTTAGGTACAAAATAAGAGAAAAAAAAAGAAGTCAAATAAGCTGAAAATGGGCGGAGTCCATTCTAGAGGCTTCCAACCTCAGTTTGAGAGAGGATGTGAAAAATCTAATTGAAACACCACAACAATACAGAAAGAAATATCGAATTAAATAACCAGTAATAAAGACAGGCACCACACAATAGTCTCAGTTCTGAAATCAAATCATGCTCGAGTGCAAAAAGAAAGCGAAAGACAAGATAAAATAAAATAAAATAACATTTGGAGACATCAATTTCAATCTCTACACCAAAATAAAAATGTCAAAAAAAATCCATCAATCGATAAATAAATATGTAGAAAAATGATTGTTTTGTGCTTTTTTTCTTTCTCTTTCCCCCTTGTATAGGCACAGTAACGATTGGGGATATTGTAGAGGTAATTCCCTTGGCCTAGGAGATACAGGGTTTCTCCACCCCTGAAGTATACTGTCTTGGGATTAACTCTAGACTCTTTGCATGATTATTTACTCTCCCCTTGTTGCTTTCGTGGCGTGTGAAAGACCTCTGCTTTGTCTTGGGTGGTAAAATCAGACCTCTGTATCTAGAGCTCTTGGTGGCTCTGCAGCTCAGGGAATGGAGCTTATGAACGCTTTCTTTGTGATTCTAGCAGTTCTGCTTCTTCAAGTGTCATTTTAATCCATCTTCTGTAGTTGGTGGTCTTGGTCATTATGTTGCTCCTAGAATGGAGCCTGGGATAAAGTCTTTCATTATGTTTCCGGAAGACCTATTCAGTTGCGGTTGTCTCAGTCAGACCTCTGGAATTGGAGCTCTTGTTTGTGAACAGATCGTAGACCAAAAGCTAGGCTAGAACTTTGTTGTTGTTGTTGTTGTTGTTGTTATTGTTGTTGGTCCCTGGATGCGTACTGTCCAGTCTTGGTTGTAACTGACACTTCACCATTAAAGGGACAGTATCCCACTTATGGCTTACTAGGGACCATAAGAATTTGTTACCTTATATCTCCTTCTTTTACATGGGAAAAAATGGGAGAGTGAATCAATATCAGTATCAAGTTTCAGGTAGGTCTGATCCAAATGATTTTAGCTGATTTGTAATCTATTGGCATAAGGCAGTCATGAATTTAATGATCCACTGCATGTCAAAAGAGCCAGGTTTTTGAGCCAGGACCCCAGTTGAAGAAGCTGATTCAAGTAGCTGGAGGACTGGGATGCAAGCAGCATTTCTATTACTCTGAATAGGCCAAGTTTGGCATTCAATTGCTAGACAATAGGGGAAAAAAGGGAAACTTTATTTAGGAATTGTAAAATCATCCCATGTGCTATTCCTCCGGGGGTGAATGGGTCTGAAGCCGGGTAATCTAGAAGAATTAATAAACTGTGCTTGTCAGGAGAGAATCATGGAATCAGTTTGATTCTCAACTTCTGGTCCTTTTACTCATGCTAAACCAAACTGAAACCTCTTTATTTACCAACCAGGAGATAAAGATAATAGTGAGTGAGTGTCAAAGGTACTTATATCAAGCTACTCTAGTCTAGATGGACATTTACATAACAAAGGTATAGGTGAAAAGGAAAGAGGAAGGTATTTTGGGTAAAAGCAGGGTGTAATCTAATGGGAATAGAAAAATAGCAACAAGCTGTAAGAGGCATAGAACAAAAAATTATTTGATAACTTAAAAGCAATGAAAACAGTTAGGATCATAAAAATAGCCTAAAAAATTTGAAACATTAAGGAACTACTTAGAAAAAGAACTATTATTTTAAAGGTGACTCATGTGCAGGGGTTGTTAAAACCTATACAAAAAACAAAACTATACTTAAAATTATCTTACTTTCAGAAGTGAAAAATGACTTTTTAGGAACTAGGGACAAGATAATCTATTTTCTATTGGTAAGGGTAGTTGTGAGATTGAGTTTTACTTTTTGATAGATACCTAATAGCAATAGGTAAAAATGATAATAATAAATTTTTATTGGGTCAAAAATAAATAACTATTCTCATTTCTTTATAAAAAGTATAAATTTAAGTAAATTGCTTGAAAACAATAGTCCTTTACATGGGTTATTTTTGTTTGTTTGTTGCTTGTTTGTTTTTGGACCACACTCAGTGATGCTCAGGCGTTACTTCTATCTCTGTGTTCAGAGATTGCTCCAGGCAGGCTTGTGGTAATATATGGGATGCTGGGACTCCAAGCAAGGTAGACTACATGCAAGGCAAATGCCCTACCTCTGTGCTATTGCTCCAGATCTTTCACATGGTTTTTTAAAGTGATGAAAAGGATAAAAGCTTTTCTGAGTCTCATAGATATGTACTTTTGCTGGGGCATAATGGAACCCAGAGTTTCTTTTTGGATTATACTCTGTAGATATGTAAGATTAGCCTTTTGCCTGATAGTTTGTCTGCTACCCAATATTTATTAATTTTCACCAGAATATGTAAACTAATTGTTTTCTGAGCTTGTGCATCTTCTTGAAAGTGTCTTTCAGGAGCTGAATGGGGTTTTATTTGAAGTAAGTTTTTATTTGATATAATAAAGTAATGTTAAGTATAGGAAATCCCTTTTCTGTGTTTTAATATTTAAGTTTTAGAGTCTTCTGAGCATACTCAGCACTGGCTTGACCTTGAGGTATACAAGTGATATGTTTGATTTTTCATTCTTCAAAAATGATTGAAAAGTTTTACTAGTGTAGACAAGAGCCACTATCAGTTTTGAGGATATTCCAAACATCCATAACAGAAATCATTGTAATAAAGAGAAACTAATGGCTTTACCTCTTTCTGAAGTTAGAGGGACAGACCATATAAAATAAGTATCGATAAGTACATGTCCAAGTAATTTGGGAAGAGGCTACAATGAGTGATTCATTTGCTATAATTCATTTGCCTGCAGACCTTAGGGCTTAGCTCTGGCCACATGAGGGGTGGGGTACAATTCAAAGGAATGAAAACAGAGCAAGTATAAACTATTTGTCTCACTTGTCTTAACAGGATGTGATGAGACAATCTTGACAAACTATTAACACATAGTAGGTGAATTGGTTATTCTTAAACAGTTCGCTGAAACCTGTACATAAGTGCATTATAATTTAAAGAAGGAATGGAAAATGCAAAGTGCTTGCAGTCATCTGGGTAAATAGGAATATTACCAACACAGTTTTTAACTCTATTATACCACTCTTCTGGATTCACTGCAGAAGAGGGAAGGCTGGATTTGAGGGGTCCCATTGAAATCAGAAACATGTTAGTCAGTAGCTGTCATTTTCCTAGATTCTTTTGGTAATACAAATACAAATAATGGAGAATTCCATTCTGAATATAATGTTTAAATATACCCCATTTTAGATGTTACTCTTCAAAATCATTAAGTGCCCTTCACTTTACTTCATTAAGGGGAAACTGTGGTATCCACACAGGATCTTATACTTCCACTTAATGTGGAGTGGTGGTGTGACACTTTAAAATAATAACAAGTTAAGCAATCCCAATAACCTGGTTCTAACATGAATTCAGAACCCTAGAGAAAGTTTTCTTCTATAATTTCCTACTAAATAGATCCCCCAAAAAAAGAAATGGGGAAAACTACCACTACATAATAATTATACAATAAGAGTTATACAATTACAATAATTGAGGAATCAGTAGATTAAATGCTTTTTAATATTTAATGCTAAAGAATAACTATAAACTAGCAACAATAGATTAAAAACTTTAAAGTGCAAAAAACTGTAGCTTAACAGGTAATCAAGCTAAATCACAAAGGTTTTTAAAAAACTTCAAAACTGGGGATGGAGAGATAGCATGGAGGTCAGGCATTTGCCTTGCATGCAGAAGGATGATGGTTGGAATTCTGGCATCCCATATGGTCCCCTGAGCCTACCAGGAGCGATTTCTGAGCATAGAGCCAGGAGTAACCCCTGAGTGCTGCTTGATGTGACCCAAAAACAAAAAGAAGCAAAAACAAAACAAAACAAAAACCCAAAACCTTCAAAACTGGATTTCTGGAGTCAGGTGATACTAGAGGTAAGGCATCTTCCTTGCAAGCGCTAGCCTAGGACAGAGTGCAGTTCGATCCCCCGGAGTTCCATCTAGTCTCCCCAAACAGGAGCAATTTTTGAGCACAAAGCCAAGAGTAACCCTTAACATCAACAGGTATGCCTCCCACCCCCGCAAAAAAAAAAAAAAAGACCCTGAATTTCTCCTCCTTCTTATTTGTAATTCCAAACAGAGCTTCAGCTGTATCCGATGGGAGGATATCAGCATAGATATTGTCATCATCACTAAATTCACAGATATCATCATCACTGCTGTCAGTCTCATGCAAAGTGCAGAATATTGTGGGTTAAATAGTTCAGTGGCATCCATTTCAGCAGCCTAGCTCTTCAGCTTTGCCTCGACTTGTGGACTGAGTTAATGCACTTCCCCCTGCAGCAGAAGGCAGAAGAGAGACTAGGTGTATTTGATTTGGAACGTGCGCATGCTCACCAGATCAAATAACCTGTATGATCCGAGTATAAGCCGAGTTTGAGGGTTTTTGCCACAAATTTTGTGTCAAAAAATAAACTCGAGTATATAGGTAGGTAAGTATATTACAGACATACATGGAGGTGCAACATTTACACTCTTGCACAGACATAACATACACTGGGGATAGATACATGGGCTACAGTAGAAAAAGCTGACACAAGTGGAATGAGTCAGAACTCTTAAAAATTATAAAGAGAGATAGCCCAGTGCTAGTGAATTTGCCTTCCATGCGACTGACTTGGGACGGACCCAGGTTCAGTTCCCGGCATCCCATATGGTCCCCTGAGCCTGTAGGAATGATTTCTGAGTGGAGAGCCAGAATTAATCTCTTAGCGTAGCCATGTGTGGCCTGAAAAGCATAAATAAATAAATAAATAAATAAATAAATAAATAAATAAATAAATAAAGCCAGCGAATCAGATGTAAAGGTTTTTCATTTTCTAGGATAATCATCATTGGTGAGGATAAACTTTACTAAAGAAAGGCTTCTTGGGTAAGACAGTGTATATAGCATTCTTAAAAATCAACCATTCATTCTGTATTTATCCTTTATCTTGCTTACTTTATTTAATATCATATCTTCTAGTTCCATCCATGTTACTGAAAATTTCATGGTTATATCATTTCTTATTGCTATGTAGTATTCCACTGTATATATGAACCACATCTTCATGTTTCACTCATCTGTTGTTGAACAACTAAGTTGATTTTAATTTTAGCTATTGTACTGAGTGCTGCAATGAATAGTGGTGTGTGTACATTCTTTTGGATGAATGTTTTTCTGTTCTGGGGATAGATACCCAAAAGGGGGTTGCTGGGTCCTATGGCAGCTCAATTTTGAGTTTAATGAGAAAAATCTATACTCTTTTCCATACGTGTTGGATCAGGCAATATTCCCACCACCAATAGAGGAGAGTTCTTTTCTCACAACATCCTCTCCAACAGAGATTGTTCCTTGATATTTGTCATCTTCACTAGTGTAAGATGACATCTAATTGTTGTCTTGATTTAGATTTCCCTAAGTAAAAGTTATGATTAACATTGTTTCATGTGTCTGTTGTACATCTGTTGGTACTCCTCTGAGAAGTACCTGTATATTTCATCTCCCCAATTTTCATTAGGTTTTGAGTTTTTTGAAGTTAACATTTGTATTTTGTATATTTTATAAATCCACCTTTTATCTGATCTGTTCAGTGCAAAAATTATCTCCCAATAAGTTATTTTCTTCTAATTTTAGTTTGTATTTATTTCACCATACAGAATCTTTTAAGTTTGTTGTAGTCCCATTTATTTAAGATTGATGCTTTAACACTTGTCGTCGGCTTCCTATCCTTGAAAACTTTGAAGTCCAAGTCTTAGAGTGTTTGGCATGTTTTTTCAATGAACTTTATGAACTTGGGTCTAATATCAAGATCTTTAATCCACTTTAAATTGTCCTTTGTAATATTTGAAATATGATTAATGTCATATTAATTAGTGTCATATTAATTCCTTACATATAGTTATTCAATTGTTCCAACATCATTTGTTGAAGCGTGTGTCTTTGTTTCAATTAGTAATCTTGGCAACTTTGTCAAAGATTAGTTGTCCACTTGTTTGGAGGTTTGTCACTGGATAATCTATTCTGACCCATCATTCTGAAAAATTTATCTTTGTTCCAATATCATGCTATTTTGATCATATTGGCTTTGTAGTAGAACTTCAAATTAGATAATGAGAGGCCTCCCAGTTTCTTGTTTTTCAATATTGATTTAGCTATCCCATATCTTTCACGGTTCCACACAAACTTTATTATTGACTGTTTTAAGTCCTTTCTGAGTTTCTCTGAATTGGAAGATGGGTTGCATTGATTCTATAGAGTAGTTTAGGTAAGATGCTCATATTTTTGATGCTATTGATTCTACCAATTCATGAGCATGGCATGCTCTTCCATTTCCTTAGGTCTTCCTCAATTTCTTTCTAAAGTGTTACGAGGTTTTCTGATATAGGTCTAGGTTGATTCCTAGTTACTTGATAGTTTTGGACCCTATTTTAATGGGATGGATGCTTTGATCTCTTTCTCCTCAGGCTTGTTATTTGTATAAAGGAATGCAACTGTCTTTTGTGTATTGACTTTGTAGCCAGCAACTTTGCTGTATTGGTTTATTGTTTTTAGGAGCTTTTATGTGAACTTTTGGGGGGTCTTCAAGGTATATCATCGTGTAATATGCAAATAGAGATAGTTTGACTTTCTCTTTTCTGATTTGGATTCCTTTGACTTCCTTCTCTTGTCTGATTGTTAATGTTAAGACTTCTAAAACTATGTGTTGAATATGAGTGGAGATAGTGGAAATTCTTGCCTCATGCCAGACCTTAGTAGAAATGCATTCTATTTTTCACCAATAAGAATAATGTTGGGTGTGAGAATTTTATAAATAGTTGTTACTATCTTTAGGAAGTTTCGATCCAAATCCATTTTACTGAGGGGTTTCATCATGAATAGGTGTTGGATTTTGTTGAAGCTTTTTCTACATCAATATATATGATTATGTATCTTTTATTCTTCCTTTTATTGATGTGGTATATGATGTTGAACCATCCCTAGGATGAAACCAACTTGTTCATGATGTATAATCTTTTTGATGTGTTGTTTGATTGGGTTTGCTAATATTTTGTTAAGGATTTTTGCACCCATGCTCATTAGTGAGATTGGTCTGTTGTTTCCTTTCTTGATGGTATCTTTTGTCAGGTTTTGAAATGAGTGTAATATTAGCTTTCTAGATGGTATTAGGGAGGGTTTTCAATATTTTGGAAGAATCTAAGAATCAATGGTAACTCTTCCCTGAATGGTTGATAAATTTCACTTGTAAATCCATCTGGTCCTAGATTTTTGTTCCTGGGAGTTTTCTAATTACTGTTTCAATTTCCTTAGATGTGATTGGCCTATTCAAGTTTTCACTTCCTCCAAAATAATTACCCAATAATTTGTCAATTTCTTCTAGGTCCTTTAATTCATCTGAGTACAGTTGTTCATAATAAGCTCTTACAATGTCTTTGTTTTGTTCATTTCTGGTCCTATTCATTTAAGTATATTTTATTTCTTTCCTTATGAGTCTTGCCAGTGGTTATTTTATCTTGTTTTTTTTTTCTTTCAAAAAACCAGCTATGGTCTCATTAGTTCTTTGTATTATTTTCTTTGTTTCTTTATTTTTGATTTCTTCTCTAGTTTTTATTATTTCTTTTCTTCTACATGTATTTGGGTTCTATTCATATTGGTTTTCAGGATGTTGAAATGTGTCTCTTTAGGTTCTTGATTTTGTTATTTTTTCTTTCCTAATGTAGATTGTATTGCTAAAAGTTTCCTCCTAATTACTGCTTTTGCTGTGTTACATAGATTTTGGTAATTTATTATTAAATTTTGGTAATTTCTTTATTATCATTGGTTTCAAGGAAACTCTTTATTTCTTCTTTTATTTTTTTTATCCAGCTGTTGTTGAGCAGCACGTTGTTTAGTCTCCAGTTGTTAGATTTTCAACACTTCTTTTTACAATAAATCTTGATCTCTGTGGCATTGTTGTATGACATTGTTGTTGATATATTTCTTATGTTTGTGACTATACTAGACTTGTGTCTTAGAATATGGTCCATCCTGTATAAAGTTACATGTGCACTTGAGAAGAATGTGCATTCCACTTTTTGTGGATGCCCTGTATACATCTATTACTCCTAATTCTTCTAACTTCTCACTTATGGATCTCATGTCTTTGCTAGTGTTTTGACTAGTGGAGCTGTCTAGCATCAAAACTGGGGTATTGAAATCTCCCACTTCTATTACTTTTCCATCCATATGTTTCTCCAGGTTTGTGAGCAAAAGCTTTACATATTTTGCTGAGTCTACATTTAGTGCATAGATGTGATCAGAGTTAGTACTTGGTCTATTGTTCTCCTGATCAATAAGTAGTGACGATCTTTGTCTCTTAGTGTTTTCTTGAGGCTATATGTAAGGACACCCTACCTCAATATCCTTTTAATTTCACCTGGATGATCAGACCCACCCACACTCGAAAGGGGTCTGTGGTTTGAAATAAAGAATAGAGGGGGGCAGAGTGATACTGTAGCAGTAAGGCTTTTGCTTGCATGTGACTGTCCCCAGGAGGGACCTCAATTCAATCCTGGAGTTCCATATGGTACCCCAAGCCAGGAACAATTTCTGAGAGCATAGCCAGGAGTAACTTCTAGAGTCACTAGGTGTGACCCAAAAACAAACAAGAATAGAGGGTGCTGACTGGAGAGAAGAAAGCAGAAAGTAAGCATGGAGAGCAACTGAAAGGGAGAGACAGCGAGAGCTCCAGATAAAAAGAGATGAGAGAGAAAGATATGGCTTAGGAACAGCAGAGAGAATAACTGGCAGAGAGAGTCAGAGAAGAAGCAAAGAAGTAGCTGCTTGGAAAAGGCTTAACATAGAAGCCATGTCAAGAAATCCACATGGTGGTTAGGACCATGAAATAAAGCTGGTTTGACTCCTATGAAACTTTAACTGACTGTCTATGAAATTATTTCGCCACTACTACACTTCTTCAGACCCACCAGCCAAAGTGGCTAAAGGTGTTGTGTTATGTCAAAGGAGGTCTCATCCCAACCCTAAGACATTAGACTTTATATATTAAATTAAAACAACAGTTAAATGCAGTTTGGTCTGATATGATTATGACTGGTCCATCTTCTTTTTGTTTTCTAATGACTTGGATGGTTTTACATCCTTTTACTTGTGTTTATCCTGAACACAAGTGTCTTTCCTTGAGGCAGCAGATGACTGGGTTTTGTTTTGTGATTCAACCATTAGTCTGTGCCTTTTAATGAGATAGTATAGTCCACTGACATTTAAGGAAACTATTGTCAGAAAGAACTGTTATGCCATTATATTGTGTAGGAATATTTTTGTTATAATTGGGGATTTGGTTTGTGTAATTGATTTTTGAGTAGTTAATTTAGGGTTGGTTTGGTTAGTGAAGTATTGTGAGTTATTATTTGTCTGAGAATATTTTTAATCCTCCCATCCATATAAATGAGAGTTTTACTGGGTAGTGGACTCTACGTTGAAAGTTTCTTTCATTCAGTAGCTTGATTATGTCATTTTCTTGCCAGAATTGTGTCAAATGGAAGATCTGATTTGATTCTTATGTTTCTTTCCTTTACATTTGAGACTTTATTTCCCACACTGCTTTAAATAGTCCACTTCTCTCTCTTTATTTTATTTATTTATTTATTTTTGCCATGTGGTATTGTGCTGTTAGAGACTATTTTGTTTGGCTCTTTTTTCACCTTTTGGATTTGTAGAGAAACCTCTTTCCCAAGGGTGAGGAATCTCTGCTATAATATCCCTCACTGCTTGTTCTTCATCTTTTCGTTTGCTTCCCCTTCTGGTATTTCTAAATACTGGGATTATTTCACTTGTGCTTTCTTTTTCTTTCTTTCTTTCTTTCTTTCTTTCTTTCTTTCTTTCTTTCTTTCTTT